>BGPR01035449.1:0-14600 GCA_013235015.1 Araneus ventricosus | reverse complement strand
ATCTTGAGATCAAAATAGTGAATAATAAATTAAATACAGAAATTTTTGATAAAAGAAACTCTCTTATGTTTAATTTAAATAAGCTACCATTTTGGAATAGCAATATAAGTATTCAAATATTTCGAAACATCATCTTGAACATTTTACATAGAAGCAATAATTTAATCACAGATAGTAAAAATCAGAGATCATATATTGATACATTTATTGAAAATGCCCTGATATATGGATTTCCTATTAATTTCATTCTTGCTTATATTAACAAAAAATTGTTAACACCTTTAAATTAATAGTAAATTAGAATTGATTAATTTGAATTATTCATATCCTTTGATTTCAGTTAGTTTTTAGTGCATCTTAACATTGGTAGATGGCGCCACTATTATTAGAAATAGTTTGCAAATGATAATATGTAAAATTACATCATTATTTAAATGTTAATATCAAAATAAAATAGGTAAATATAACGTTTTTAAAAAAATATATAAATTTATAGTTTATTTTATTAATGATGATTTAATATAGTATATATAACATATTTTAGTTAAAATATTTTCACAATAAATGTGGAACTGTAATTCGTATTTAGCTTTTGGCATTTTTTGCTATGACTTTGAATTAGTGAGCATTTAGTTAATTTTCTCGTTCTTTTCTTAATATTTTGGAGATTTACTCCTATATTTGTTGTCTTTTCCCAACAATTGGCCCTCACAGAAGGTTGGTGCCTACAAATTTCGAAATAATGGGACATAATCGATTCCTCAAGTCGATTGACATTTGATTGTTGGAATTCCATAAATGGATTGGCTTTTTCATAGTAATAGTTTTTAATCTTATTAGCTTTCTGTATTTCATTATGTGAATAATATTAGGTTATATTGTTTATTATATTTAATTTTAAATGAGGGTTTAATAGGTGTATATGATGAAAATGTTATTTGAGTTTTAATGGTTTAATATATATATATATATATATATATACATAGTGGTATTTAATTAACCTTCATATTTCAACCAAAATAACTTTTGATTCGTTGCAGAAAGAACTACAAAATTGTTCTTTATTGAAGAGAATATGAAAAAGGAATTGAACGGATTATATTTCCAAAGTGAGAACTGGTGGTGTAGACGCAAATTAAGCAGTATCGGAACACTTTACCATGGGTGACAAAAATTGCGCTGTTTTAAGACCGACTTTACCAATTTTTCTTATTTATTTCTTGTAAGGCAGTGTCGAAATGGCGATCCGGCTCCATTACATTCCTGGTGGGAACGTTCAGAACCAAGAAAATAGCGCAGTCTAATACAAAATTCCTGCCCTTGAAATCATCAGGAACATAACCGAAAAATTCTAGTTTTCTTACCAGATTTTTTCCATTGGTATATAAGGCTTAGGTCGGTTTTTTAATATCAAAGAATACTTCTGTAGAAATAGTGTCGCATTTAAACCGTACAAAAATACCAATTTTCATCAATAAAAATATGATTTTTGGTTGAAAATGAAGGTTTGGAAGGCATATTGAGAAAAGATGGAAGTGGCGTCCAACAATTTCTTTTAATACCCTCTCCCACTGCATGTATTCCTGACGACATCTAGCCAAGTTCCCAGAACTCCCTTCTGTTCAAATTTATAGAAAATTCAAGCTATATACACAGGGTGGTCATAAAATATGAACTCATTTCAAAAATTAATAAAAAGAAACTAATAATGTTACAACTGTGTTTTTCGAAATGAGAGAGCAAATAAAAAAGTTTTTTTTTTTCAAATAAATGGCGTACCACTACGGAGTTCTAAATTTCCTACAACGAGAGATTTCAATACGGAATAGCTACCGATCAGCAGAAGCAGATGCGGTTTTCCTGGGTTCCTTTCTTAATTTTTCTTGAATATCACGAAAACGATTTATTTTTCTTTAATTTGCTCTTTAATTTGATTTATCAAATTAAAGAGCGTAAAATTCCTTGCAAATTCATGGTTTTATTTTTTCTAGCCTTTAATAGTTTTGCAGATAATGACTCTAAAAAATCGGATATGTCCAAACTATTTATAACTACCTAGACCACCATAACGGCGAGTTAACTATCTGAAAAAACTTTTTAAAATGCCCTCTCATTTGAAAAAAAACCGTTCCAATAATCTGTGTCTAATAATTTATGACCGCCTGTATCTTATGCAGGCACACAAAGATCTGTTTCATTCAATGAAATGGAAATTTCTACGGGGTTTCTAAAATTTTGATTTTCTACCTAATCGGAGGAAAATAATAATTCATATTAGTAGCTCATTTTGTCTTACTCTTCAGGAAATAGATTATAAATATTTTCGCAAACCTTTATCAGAATCAAAAGTAAAATTTGTAGTTTTTATATATAAAAGCCAAATTAAAGCGCTATTAAAATCAACATTTAAACTTTTATAAATCATCAATTCTAACTGAAATTAAAATTCTGAAGTTCACATTTAAAAGATAACTTTTAAAAATTAATGCCACAGGAAAATCAGTGAACAAACCTATATGAAATAAAAATTTAAAGAGATTAATTTAAAGAGATTTTAAGAGATTAATTTTTTGAGAAACAAGCTTTCAAATTGTACTAAAAAGTTGAATATTATTTTTATCAAAAATTTGGAGTCGAAACAAAACCGCATAAAGCGAGAAGCGCTGAAAGAAACACTTTATATTAATTTGAATTTTAAGCATATTCATAAAATATTTTAATTTTTAATGTATGGTTAGGTTTTATTATTATTTTCATGGCGACTTAATTTCCTTATCGTATTGTTTTCAGCTCTTCGCTCTTTTATAACTTTCTAATGAACCTTAAATTTTAAATAAAAAATAAAAATATTCTACTTTTTGTACATTAATAAAAGCGGGGTCTTAAAACATTTTAAGTTTTCCGATTTTCTATATTTTTGACTTAAATTTAAAATTCCTTACTATAAATATTACAGATATTTCTCAAATTCCATTTCAACTGACAAACTAATAATATATTCTGAAAATATTAAAATAGTATGTTGACATGAAGAACACAGAAATGAACAAAACTTTAGAACTCTAGTACATAAAGAAATGATTGAAAAATAAAATACATAATACCCTCTTTATAAACAGGAAACAATACAAGCTAAATAAAAGCATATTTACATACTTAGGAATCATGAGAAAAACAGGGTAAACATATTGACATTTTTTGGACTAAGGATGCAATTAATTGAATTATGAACTTTTGGGAAACAGTGGATTTCAGAAAATATCTATATATTTTTAGAGGTAAAATCAAGTTAATAATTAGTAAAAAAGTCTGCCGTTAATTTTTTATAGCCATGATTTTTATTACATGAGAAAAAAATACTTGAATTGATAGCCTTGTATTTAATTTCACATTCAAGTTATTTTTCTTTTGCAATTACATCTGAATAAATCTGATACTTCAAGTAATACTAAGTTTAAATGGATAATATTCTAATACGCTTGCTTATATCAAACCGGCGCAAAAGGTAATTTTATTACAAAATGTTCAGATTAAATTCATTGAAACTAAAATTTTTGAAGTTACGACACATTCAGTTCTCTTTATTAGAAGAATTCTGTCTTATTACTGAAATTGAACTCAAACGATATATATTGAATACTGTTATTTTGATTGTTGCTGTCAGTTAAAACTTTATTTTTTGTGAATGTAATGTGATATTGAGTCTAGAAATAGATATTATTTCTATAATTATTCAAGAGCATAAATTTTAAAGCAAATTTTATGAATTCTAATTATAAAGAATAATTATATTATGTTTTACAAAGCTATTCTTGCTCATTTAAACTTTTTTCATTCTTTTTATTATGTTTCACTTGCTTCTGATTTGATTCTGTTATATTACAATACAATTCATTGGGTTTTTTTTGGCTGAAACATTTTCTAATCAGCTCTATTTATAAAATTCATTTATATTAACTTTATCTGATTAGATTTATTTTTGGCGAACGTACATTCTAAATTACAATCGTCATCTTCCAAGTTAATTATAAGCGAATATAGGTTTATTGTTCTGTAATGTTATTATTCTAAACTAAACACTTGAATTTTTATCTAAGAAATCCGAGCAAACTATATGACTCCATAATATAAACATATTACCTTAAATTTATTTCTATATCCCTTCTCTAATTACATGCGTTTTTTGTTTATCCTACATAAACATTTTGCTTACCTACATTTATAATGCAATTCTAATATCACTTGCTTGCATCTATTAGGTTAATTACATACTTTTATTCAACGAGTTATTTCATGCTTGTGAAGATATAACTTTTGAATAGATTTTTCACTCACTTCTAATGTACTAGAATTTTTAAATTTTGCACATTTACGTGTTATCGATCACAATGCACAGTTTTAATATTTTAGGAAAAGTGGCCGAATAATTTTGATGAATTTTTATTCCAGAGGAGTGGATCCACCTGATTTTGAACTTGAAAAAAAATGATCACAAGATTCGATAATATTTATAATAATAAATTTTAAAGACAAAAAGTAGAAAATAATTAAAATAAAAAGTTAATGCCTCTTACCACACCTATAATTCCTATGTTTTTAATTGTTTATACCAAATTTATTTAATTACATACAACTAAATTTTCTCATTTTTTCGGAGGAAGAATGAAGCCTATGCTGTTCTTTTAAGAAGTTAGACAAACATTCATTATTTTAAAAACTCTTTTGATAGAAGAAAGTTATACAATGAAAAGCAGGTGTTATACACTTATAATGGAGTCAAAGACTCATTAAAATATGACTCGCAATGCAACATGATTCAAAATAAACTTGAAAAAGTGCAAAATGGAAAATATAGCGCTGTAGTGAAGAAAATCAAATATAACTTACACCATTTACCAAGTGCAGAAAATAACAATCTCGTTCCGAAAACTCCCTTCCGCTGTCGAGTTAGGTAAGCACTTTTCAAAAATGTATCCATCTCCTGTTTAGGTTTATGCTGCTAGTATAAAGTATTTTCTTTTCGCAGTTACGGGAAATATATTTTTCCCATAGCCTTTACCAGATAATTCTCTCAAAGGTGGCCTAGTGGCAAGGTCTCGGCATTGGGGCCGGAGGGTTCCAGGTTCGAAACCCGATTCCACTGAAGATCTGTCGTGTATGGGGCCTGTCCCAAGCTAAATCATACGTAGTGGCCAAACGTCCTCCCGTTGGTGTGGCGTGGAAGTTTGGAGAGGGGGGGTGCCAGCTCAGGAGTCGTCCTCGTCATCTGCCCGTGGTTCAAAATTACGAGGCCCGTCCCGAAATAGCCCTCGTGTTGCTTCAAAACGGGACGTTAATATAGCTAAAAAATTGTCTCAAAGGATTATGAATGAAACAAAATGCACCATTGAAATATTTTTTTATTATGAATGAAACAAAATGCACCATTGAAATATTTTTTTATTACGAATGAAACAAAATGCACCATTAAAATATTTTTTAATAGAAAGGATATTTCTTTTACGAATATGTACTTTACAATCAGATTTCTCTGAAATTAATACTAATCAAAGATTCATTTGTTCTTTGATCTGCGTCACTCTCTTCTATGCAATTTCATCTTTTCCCATAAAAAAATGATATTGTTTAGTTAAATATAATTTTTGTGCTATTCAGTTTATGTTAATGTATGATGAATGTACTACTTGATAGGAATATTTAAAAGTCAAACACTTAGGTAAATGCTACACAAAATCAACAATGGTTTCTAATCTGATATAAAGTTCAACAACTGAGGAGATGTAAAGTGCATTAAAAGTTAGGTTTTGTCGTATATAATTTAGTGTCATATATAATTTATAAATAAACTTCTTTGTTTTTATAAAAAATATTGGAAATTCCCTCTGCTATTTGTGCATCTCAGTGACTGAATTTCAAGCGGATTAAAGAAATGATTTGCTTTGGCGAATAGATGTTGAATTCTTTTATTAGCAGAATTTGATTATTGTTTGTTAAGCCTGCTGGACACAGCAGAGGGAATTAACAAGCTGAATTACTATTGATCTTTTAAATGATCACATTTGGATAGTACAATATAAGTTACAACCGTATTATTTAACCAGACATTTTTATCATAATAAACGAAAAGAGATTAAATGTTAGTAGAAATATATTTAGTAGCTGGAATAGTTAAAACGAAATCAGCAAAATATTCTCTCAGATGGTTGTTATTTATGGTTTATAAAGCAGTCATTAATTATAGTTAGATTCTCTTTAGAATGAACAGCACAACTACTAAATCAAGCATCTCTTGCCTATAGCAGCATGATATAATGATGAAAGTTAATTTTGTCACCGAATAAAGAATGATGTTACCTTATGAGTTTTGAATAGTAACAAAAATGTAGAAATTATAATATTTTTTCCATCACTACATAATTAACTTTCTTGCGGGAATTTATGGTTTCTCATTATTTGAGTATCTTGGATTACGCTTTAAAGTGTTTGATGTTCATTTGAAAATTTTTCTATGAGTGAAATAAAGATTTTCTACTATAATTCTATTTCAAGAATTACTGTAAAGTTTTTCTTTTCAATTGATATTAATATACTAAATTTCTATGTTATTCTGTATTGTGTGTGTTAAATATTTTTGAAATTTTATAGTTCACTCCATTTAGGGGAGAGTGTGGTAAAACCGGGTGCCTATGATTCTGTCGCTATTGGTTCTTCTCTCTATCTGACAGATTCTGAATAACACTACACTAGTCAAAAAGAAAGAACGGTCATAGTGACCGTGTTGTTTCTGTTTAATTCACTGCGTCTGTGTGGTGCATTTGTTTTAACACGACAACTGTCTAATGGTCTTAAATGAATATTTTATTAAAATATGAGAATCCCTACGGGGAGTAGTTTAGCTCCAACAGGCCTTCGAGTCTTAGCACAGGTTTTACCCCTCTTTCCCCTATTTCAACGGGCACAACTGTACGAATTAAAAATACTTGGCAAGAAATCCAAGATAAATTTTTAGAATAAAAGAGACAGTTTCTCGAATATTTCCAGATTTTTATTTACTTCCCAAATTTTAAACCCTATAAGAGTTTGAAAATTAAATAATCCCGTGTAATTAAAAACTATGTTAAACACAAATAGCATTATTAAACGAGGCTTTTATTTTATTTAATTTTTTTTATTATTTTAAAATTTGAGCACAATATTCTAGTATCTTTATGAGGGAAAAATCTAAAATATTAAATGCTTAATTTAATCAATAAAAATGAAACAAATAGTTTATAAGTATTTTTTTTGGCAAATGATTTTTCACTCTTTTCATAAAAATCATATTTTTAAGAAAATAGTTAAATAAAAATTAATTCACTACAATAGGTGTATACATTTATCCTAGTATTCTATCTGTATTCTACATTCCCTAGTAGAATCTAGTAGCATGGCAATAATTTAAAACATTAGTTGGTGTATTTTGAGATTTCCAGAACAGTTTGCTATTCACTGTTACATTGCAGTCAGTAATTGCAGAGAGTGGGCGTGTGTCTGCTCTGCTGCTCGAAGTACCTTCGCCAATCAGAACAGGAGGAAGGGAAATAGCATTTTAATAAGGAAAGTCGTAAAGACTGAATTCGATTTGACTGAGTAAATGATTAATGGCTTCATTTAAACAGAAGTTAATTTAAACTAGAAGCAACTTTCGAATGACCTCCGCTTAAAGAGAAGAAAAATAAATGCTTTGATGGCATCTCATAAAGCCATTAGTGAAGAGTGCCAGTACATCTGAATATGTCTTTGTTTGAGCAAACCTTTTTAAGAAGAACTAAAATGCGATTTAAATTGTTGTCGAACTATTTTTTTATGTTTGGGAGTGTAGAATGCTAAATAAATAGTAAATTTGATACGATCATTTATAATGCTAAATATAATAATTTTTCTTTGCTTTTATGTACTTTATATCTCGTTTTCCTACTTTAACCCTTTAAAGGCCCATTTTTTTCTAGAAGTGATATAATAAAATAACTTTGGGATTGAGATTAATTTTAGAGAAGGAATTCATTTAGCTGATTGGATGGCATTAATTTTTGTTAATTTATTTTACTAATTATTAATTAACTAGCAAATCAAGACAACACTTCAATATGGTTCGATATCAGAAATCAGAAGATCTAAGTTTGTGTTTCATCGAAACATTTTGCGAAAACTTACGCCAACCTTAAAAATTTCATTTAAAAATTGATGAATTTGGTGGTAAGTATACTTATCACAGCCTTAGAAAGGGTTAAAAAATATAAGATAATTAATCAGGAATTTATTATGAAGCATAGAGAAAATAGCATTGAATATTACAATGCTGTTCTTAGTACGGTATATTTTCAAACAATAAAGATATGCATTTCTTTTTACACATCGTGGGGATACAAGGAAAATCACCCAAGTCCACCAACTTTGCTTTTTGGGGAATTCGATTTCAAATTCTAATAAGATAAGAAAATTCCGCAAGTCCCTGAAACAGCACCCTAAATTCTGGCATTTTAGTTCAAGTTTTCTCTCTGGAAGGGTTTTCTACATGAAGAAATCAGTAATTTCGAACTTGATGGTGATAAGGTGTAAATTTTAACATAAATGGACTTCCTTGTACTTATGATTCTCCTTGTACGCCCTCGATGTGAAAGTGTAATGAAATCGTACAGTATTTTATTTCTGATACAAATTAAATCGATCACAAAATAAATACTTCGGAAACAAATCAATTTAAATTAAATCAGTTAAAATTAGTTTAGACAAAAATTAGCAGAGCTAGCTTGATGGCAGGGCGAATATTCCAGCTCCAAAGGTCACGATACGAGATTCGATTCAACCAAAAATGTGCCGATGTGGGGGTATGTTAGACGTTAAACCCTCGAGGTCATACTTCCTCTAGCTTGCAAAGATAAAAATACAAATTAAGGGAAGTTTTAATTGTGAACAACAAAAAATTATTAGGTTTTTAATTAGTGTATCCCTTACTAGATGGAAATAGGTGCGCACACCTATAAGCAAAGTTCACTTTTGAGTGTCGTTTTTTACTATTCTACAACAAGAGAGATAAGTCATTTTAAGCCCCTTTTTTCAGACTATGTTTAAAACACTGTTTTGAATTTCTTTTTTGTGGATAAATGTTTTTCTTTCTAATTTGTTCTGGAATAGGTTCAGGCCTTAGAGGAAAATTCAAATTTATACCTTAGTCGTTTTTCCTCAACAGAAAATCTATTCTAATTTTGAATCTGCATGAATGAAAGCCTCTGATGACATCATCCACCAGATTCTTCTTCCTCCTCGTTCTTTTTCCTTCGTTTTCTTTTAATATTATTGTATTTTTACCTCTTTCACAATTAAAACTTTCCTCAATTTGTATTTTTATCTTTTTACCTCACAATCAATTTTGTCCTGGATGATGCTTCACTTGTGCGCACCAAATAAATTGCTTCTATTATTGTTATTTTGTCTCTTTTAGATACTTTTTCTATTTTATCTTTCCTCTAGCTTGCATAGTGTTTCCCTTTCGAGAATGGGAAGGTGTCAGCTTAAATTTCGTCATCTCATTCTGACAACTACAAGATCACACCCAAAATAATACTCGTGTATCTTCTAGACAGCACATTATTATGACTAATCTACACTCTAGGAGAAATTAAAAACATAAAGATACGGAATTGCTCTCTAAAAATATAGTTTCACATTACCATCCATATTGCGATGTGTTTTATTCATTTACCATTAAATGTATCTCCTGCTTTGCTTTGTTAGGGGAATCTACTTTGTGTTGATTTTGCTGATTAAAAGCACAGGTTTTTCAAAATTTAATATCATTCTTGTTGCTAATCGTTCAATAAAAAATCTAGCCATCAATGCTTCACCGCAGAAACTAACTTGCATTTAATTTTAATTCAAATTTGAAGGATTTCAAGCTTATAAAAATCACAGATGTTTGTATTTTGGAATAGGTTGTAATATTAGGAAGCTTTTTGAATTATAATCTTGTGAGCACCTCATATAATTTGGAGGTCATTGTTCAAAGAGGCAGTACCGACTGGTTGGCAAGATAACAACTACGACTGAGTGAAAACTAATTAGGCTAGGGTTTGGTCATGTCCCCTCTACAAATGTATACTTATACGATTCCTAGAAGTCGAGGATGGTCACCAGCATTCGTTCGAACGCACTGCAGAATTACTCAGTTATTTTTCAAAGGAGCTACTTGCTTTAAAACTCCAAATTTCTAATCAATCATTCTAGAGATTTGCAATGGCTTACAATCATTTTGTTTAAAGAAGTTAAACTATTATCTTAATGGAAACCTGTCGATATCCCCGTAGTCTGAGGACAGAGTCTTAAAGATAACGTTTAAGGGTTGCAGGTTCAAGATCCGATTCAGCAGAAGATTCGTTTACACCCCCCCCCCATACACACATCACCACCACGGAGGAGATGAGACTTAGTTCTCAATTTTTTTTTCTCAATTGAAGTCAAAGCGGCTTTATAGCAAGCATACCTCTGAAACATACCTTTCTAATAAACCTAAACCACCACGGAGTTTAACTTACTCGAAATTTGACATTATTTGCTGAACATCAGCACTTTGATGTGATAGCTAGCAGAGGACAGGCAAATCAGGTGCCATCCCATATGATCTGATCACCTGGTAGAACAACGAAGTTCAACTGAAATATTTTTATCATGTGTTAAAACTCAGAAGTTGTCTTCATATTTAAATGGTACTTACGACAATTAATATAATATACTCTTTTAATTGTATTTACAAATACTCTTTTAAAACTACTTTAGTTTACATAATAAAATATATTTTTTTAACTGCATGAAATTTATGTTCGGTTTAATATTGTATTATTTTCTAAAAAAATTTTTTTTAGTACACGCGTTTGCTGAAACCTCTCTTAGAAAAATATAACTCTCTCAGTACTTCGGAGACACATTGAATTCAATTTAAGAGTAAAATTTGTTGGCCTTTGAATACTGAATCTAATGCTATCAATTTTTTTTAATTGAGAAATGACCTTTAAATGTTACCTGTAGAGATAGAACTCTTAAGCAGCATAGCAAGCATAATAATACTCTTAAATAGCATAGTAAGCAAAAAAGTAGCTTTTTTTTCTTTTTCTAAATACTAAACTTTCCCGTGAATTGCATTGATCAGATAGAAACATGAAACATTTTTGTAATGAAAAAATTATCAGTTAATTTGATCTGAGGTTATAATTCAGTTCCCAAATAGTATTGTATAGTCTGTAGTATAGTACTATAATATAGTACTGTTTTCACTAATTGTATGCTTAAGCTAATTTATCAATAATGCTCTAAATATTAAGTCAGATTGAATACAGCGACTCTCCCTAAACAACTTTTAGCAATGCTTATATTTTTAAGCAAAGCTACCTGATCCACCAGCAACAATGATGACTTATAGCTCAACTTGTAGAGTAACCATAACAACGCGCCAATAGTGTTTTATTCACTAGGCTACCTTTCAGTAGCCGCGAAAAAGAAGGTGTTCAATGAGTATGATAACAGTCATTCAAAGCGAGTATTATTGCTATATGTGTCAGACATTATGGGAGTATTACTAGTGTGTGGGACAGACGTTATGGGACGCATCGCCAGATAACGACTTGAGTTAAAAACGTCATGGTTTTTGCATCATGGTAATGTGCGAACACACATTAAATGACACGAAAGATTTTTTTTAAATCACAAAAACATCACGGTACTTCTGCAAACGCTCTAAAACACAAATTTCGTACCATGTTTCTACGCTGTTGGTTAGTCGAATGTTCTTAGAGTAGCAAGCAGGATGTGCGTTTAGTGATTTTTGCTTTATTTTCTTTCTTAATTTATCCTCTAAGCAGCCGAACCGGTCTCTTTCGTTTTTCGTCTCCAGTTTAAAAACCAAGAATTCCTATATATATATATATATATAGTGTCTTCGTAAGTCCTTCTACCCAATATTAACTTGAGAACAGCGACAACTATTGCCGCAAACTTGGAGTCTAGGTATAGTAAAATGATCATGCGCTACATGGTGAGATCGGCTACAGCGCCATCTGGTGGCAAACAACGGAGTTTGAAACGGTACAAGAACGGTATATCAGAAACGGTACAAGATACAGGGAAAAAGTCAATTACAAAATTGTAGAACTTCTTCGATTTGGTACAAAAAGACACCTTAGAGGCATTAGCACGAAGAACAAAACACTTAAAAATCACTTTTATTTGTTGGCGTTTTCCAGCATTGTTACGTGACAAAACGTGTTAAAAAGAGAAGAAGAAAAAACTAGTTATAGCAAGATACCTTTATTTTCGGTGTTCAATGTGTTTTTTGTCAGTTACAATACAGATTTGCGCTCTTTTCTGAATTTCACATTTAGCTTATCAATTATCAATAGTAATACGCCATCGAAGGTATTGCAATGTGTCGGAAAGGTAGCATAAGCCTGCTGTTTCAATTATTCCCAGAGGAAAAAGTATTCTGGAGTTATTTTTGTCCGAAAGATAAAATTTTCTCCTTTTGTCCATGTTTTGTGACGTTACAATTTCGGAAATTGTGAACAAACAACTGTGAGTTCGTCGTATCAATGTCCCCAAGGTGTCCTTTCGTATTAAATCAAAGACTCTGTACAATTTTGTAATTGACTTTTTCCCGTTATCTTGTGCTGTTTTCGAGATAGGAACGCTAATTCCGTTGTTTCCCGCCAGGTGGCCCTTTAACAGATCTCACCGTGTGCCGTATGGTAACTTTACAATACCTAGACACCAAGTTTGTGGCAATAGTTGTCGCCGTTCTCAAGTTAATGTGGGGTAGAAGGACTTTATTGGACACCGTGTATTTTTAAAATTCCAAGAATAAAATAATCGGAATATTTCAGAGATTTGGTTAAATATAAGAAAGTTCGGTTTATTCACTTTAAAAGCTATCTTTTTAGATCTTAAATCTATTAGATAAAAAAAAGGAGCTTTTAGAGCGTTAAAGATGTTTTTCTTTCATGAGTGAATTCCGACTCATCTTTTCGTTTGAAGTGTTACAAATTTAAGAACAGTTCGAGCCCAAATAGCTTCTATACTCTCTCTCTCTCTCTCTCTGAATACTATTTTCGTGAATTCGAAACATATGTCATTATGCGCACATTACATAAAATTTGAGGTATAACGTTATACATAATCGTAAACAATTATAACGAAAATTCCAAGAAAATCACTGCATGTTCAGAAATAAGTTCTCAACTAAAGATTCATGAAAATTATTTTGTTTAAAAATAATGGAAAATTAATCTGCTTATGTTATATTAATCGAAATAGATAATAGTTTTTATGGAAAATGTTAGTGAATTCTTGTAATTCCATCATCAAATTGCTGCATTATGCTTCTGAAAGAATTCCCTTAGCTTCATGAAAATATTTACAGAATTCCGTTTTTGCCTTTTCTTGTAACAAAAGTTCCATCAGCGTAATTCTTCAGTTCTCTACCAATTATAAGTAGGATTGGCGCTTGAAATACGAAGTAAATTTCAAACAATGGAAATTACATTTAAGCTAACTTTCGAGGCACCTCAATCTGCATTCTCATAATTCCATTAAAACACTCATGAATGGCATCTAAAGACATTTTTCGTAATGTATGAATAAAGAAGCAGGTTTTAACAAATGAATTCATTATTCGAAATCTCGAACAACTGTTAATGTCATTCAAAGTCCATTAAATTTTGCCGTCTTAAAATAAAGCAGTAATGTATTTCTGCGTAACGACGTATTTTCTCTGAACTATAAATACATTCTTAATTTATTTATATATAAATATGTATGTCCTCTATTCTTACAGTTGCTCTTGATCATTTGCATTTTAATTTAATGCGTTATGAACAGCACTGCGTTTCAATCGAAAACTGTTAAATTACTGTAAAGTTTTCTCCCATTTCTTTTGAAAGCCAAAATTTAAAAAAAAAGGTTCATTTTTTAAAATTAAATAGAAATTTCATGTTCACATTGAAAATAGTGTTACAATTTGCTGATTTTGGAGTAAAAGCTTTCATATTGTTTTAAGACTAATGAAGAGAGACCCATAAAATTTCGCTTAGAAACATCCTGGATTCGGAATCAAGTAAATGATTACGGAATTCTGATTGTTTAAAATTTCTTAAAAGAAATGTCAATTAAAGTAATTTACAAATTTCATGCTAAAAATATTTTTTAAACACTTGATTTTAATCTTTCGAAAATAAAATGAGTAAACAAACATTTCTGTATATGCAAAAGTGTAAGGTAGAACATGAGAAAACTGGAAGCTTTGCAGAAGTGGCATGCAAAGACATTTTTCGTAATGTATGCATAAAGAAGCAGGTTTTAACAAATGAATACATAATTCGAAATCTCGAACAACTGCTAATGTCCTTCAAAGACCATTCAATTTTGCCATCTTAAAATAAAGCAGTAATGTATTTCTGCGTAATAACGTATTTTCTATGAACTATAAATATATTCTCAATTTGATGAACTAGCATCTGAAGAATTTATTACAAAAAATAATTAAACTCCCATAAAGCTTTTCAACATTTATTTTTGAT
>BGPR01035448.1:0-11218 GCA_013235015.1 Araneus ventricosus | reverse complement strand
CCCCTTGTCACAAACTGTCACAATTTCACGACCCCCCCTCCAAGCGTGACATCATTTGTGGACGGCCCCTAAAGAGATTCTAACCTCTAGCCCGAAACACCGTAGCTTGATAATGTTTTAGGCCCGATTCGATATATTATTTTTAAAAATTTACTCTTAGTTATAGCAACGATGACGTGCACACAAAAATAATGCACCTAACATCGTCCAAACGTGCGTGCAATAAGGAAAAGAATGTAAAGTATCGTTGTAAAATATATTTAAAATATTTTTAAATGTATTAAAATAAGAAAGAAAATTTAGAAAATTAAGAAAACTTGACGGATACAAAACTGATATTAATGAAAATCTAATGTTTTGAATTTCATGTTGGTGTAAAAATGATTTTTTTTTTTTTGTGATAACATGCTCCGAAGTATTGAGGGAAAAAGTTAAAATTTTGATAATTTTTTAATTAATCCTTTCAGTCCCAAGCATGGAATTATTCATTCTAAAAGTTAGGAAATGTACTCATTTTGGGCCTGATAAGAAAGTTAAAAAAATCGGAACATTAAAAGTTTTTTTAAATATTTAAAAAATATTTTAACATATTTAAAAATAATAAGAATGCAATTGTACCTGTAATTTCATTTAAATTATGTAAAAATTAATTTTTATTTCGACTTTTTTCGCTGAATGAAGTGAAGTTCAAAAAAGCAATTTTTGAATAGAAAAAATCGATAGTGCAGCCATTTATTGGTTAGAATAAAAAATATATTTGAAAAGAGGAAAATGCGAAGAATTTAATGATGTCCATTTGGTATCAGAGGCAGGTTTAAATGCCGAATAAAAAATAATGAAAATGACGATTCCAAATGACATCACTGGGACTGAAAGGGTTAAAAATCTAACTAACATTTTCAAAAATCCTTTCTTAGTGAACGCCTACTACCCAAGAAGTAACTAGGTGCCAAGTCTGGTAGCTCTGGTCCAACGGTCTGCCCGTAGAGCGTTTAGAAAGATTTTTGCATCATGTTGCAATTTACAGATGTCATCCAGGCTATGCATTATCATGTTAAAATGCCCTGTTATTCATTGTCAACCCTGACAATCATCCATCGACAGTCATATCATCGATTGCTTATGCAAGAGCGAATTGAATTATTATGCTAACATTTAATGAACCGACACTTCATCTATATATTGAAACTTCCATTGAAAAACAGTCATTTAACCCTTTGCACTCGAGAGGTGACTCTCAGTCATCTTTCTAGACGGTGCATCATTTTGTCGTTTCTTGATTTCGATGGTTGAAAAACTACCAACAAAGTTGTAAGAAGTTTTAGAATAATAATTTTTTTAGGAAAATTCAACTTACACAAAATAGGGATGGCGGTTATCGCAAAAAAAAAAAACCGGTTTTCGGTTAAACCGCTTTTTTTTCACCTCCGGTTTAACCTGGCAGTTAAAACCGCTAAAAATAACCGGTTTTTGAAAAAAAAAACGGGTTTTAGTTTTTTTTTTTTAAAGAGAAAAGTTTGTGGACAGAATTTTTTATTAATAATAATATGTCATAAGCAATTAATACAATAAATAAGTATTGTAGACAAAATTATAAGAATTGTATTAAGTATTGTAGACAAATAAAAAAAGAAATTAGAGAGTACAGACGTAAATAATTGTATTTTGTGTTGTTTGCGTCTATATGTATAATAATAAAAAATACTGTGTTTAAATTTTTATACAGTCCCTCGCTCCTATTAATCATATTCATTAAAATATTTTTGGCACACTGAAATTTTAAACAAAATGCTCCACTCTTCTGCGACCAAAACTAATCGAGTTATGAAAGCTTGACTATGACTATTTTATACCATCTCAATGTCTGCCTCGAGGAAGCTGTGTCCCTAAGATGATGAAATTCAAAACTTCATAACTCGAACCTAAAATCGAACCTATCCTTTGATAGCTGATTTTGCCGGTTTTTCCCCCCGGTTTTTGGATGTAAAAAAATAATCGGTTTAAACAGGGGCGAAAAATAACCGAAAAAGCGGTTAACCGGAACAAAAGAACCGGTTTTCGGTTTAAACCGGTAGGTTTTTCCCATTCCTAACACAAATAATTTTTTTGCTTTCCAAAGCAATAATATGAGCTCTTGTAAATGAGTGAATAATTATGCATCTAATTACTTTTCCGAGTGCAAAATGTTAACCAGTCGCGGTTGGTTTAGTTTAAACCTTCTGTTTTCTCTACTGCGACAAACTCTACTACCTTCTCTACTCCGACAATCTCTACTACCTTCTCTACTCCGCCTTGAATGTTGCCGTCTACTGACGTTTAAAAATTACTTTACACATCACTGCGTAAATCAGAAAGCAATCGAGAAACCAGGGGTTCTCTTCATCATTTATGGGGCACTGCCTCACTAGCATCGATTCTGAGCGACGGAAGCGCCCTCTACGCCTTACCTCTGCTGGGGAAGACAAGAACATTCATTATTCGAGAGTCGCTCGAATCAGTAAGAGCACGAAGGCCCGCACTTCTGAGCTTATTTTCTTTCTTTAGAGTAAGAAAATCCATTTATCTGTAAGATGTCAGACGGACATCATCCTGATCAAATATTCAGTTCATACCGAGAAACCGACTGATCACCTCTAAATATTTGTCTCATCTGTAAATGTCGCTTAATTAAAGATATAATTTAACATTGTTCTATTGCGTCCAGTGGCGGCTCGTCAGCTCAGAAACAAGCAGTGCTGCAAAAGTTGTATTGACCTAAGTTGTAGGAAATTTTGTGCTGATTATTTTGGTATATAATGATGATATACTAAATATTGATAGTTTTTGAGTTATAAGCAAAATCTGGGGAAAAACCCATTTTTTCATCTAAGATTTGTAACCAGAAACCCGAAAAACATAAAAGAGCAAAAATTACAACCTCTCCAGAATTTGATTAAAGAAAATGAACTATCTAATGACAGGACTACTGAGAGAAAGAAATAAAGCCAAATGAGGAAGGCAAAGGCGGAAGTCGCGCGCCAAACGCAATTCTAAATTCAAAGGGAGAAAGGGTTGCTTTTTTCTTCCTATTGAGAGCTCAGCATTGATCAGTGTGCGAGTTTTGATCCTTAGGAAGGGCAAATCTCCTTGCATTGATTTTCCGTCTTCCTTTCAAGTTTATTATTATTATTTCGCCATTTTCGTTGATCATTGAACTTTCAAACTGGTAAAGTAAGCCAATTAGAATTAGAACGAAAATGCAAGCTTTTCAAATACTTTCAGGGAGACTGCAGCTCGGCAGCCCTAATGGTGGAGCCGCCACTGATTGTCACCACATTTGTAACATTGCAGAGCTTACTGAAAAATCTTTTCCACTAGCATTCACTCCGGCCAACGTAACAAATGTCTTTAACCCTTTCAAGTTCACTACATGTCTCGTTCCGAAAATTACTAAATTCACTTCAAGAATGAGTATTAGACATGTAGCTGATCATAAATATGTAAAGGAAAAAAAATCAGCATTTTTTATTTTCAAGGAATTTGTGGTTTCACAGTGAAATCAATGAACGGTAACGGGCTATTTTCCCTCAGAATAAGTTATAATCGAAATGCAATTTAAATTATATATTTATTTTATAAGCATACGTGAGTGTTTAGGATATTCAACCTACATAAAATTCAATATTACTTTTAACAAAATATCAGTTTGTGCAAAAACCCTCATCATTTTGTTTCTCTTAGAGATCAAAAGCAATTTAGCTCTTGCAATGCCGATATCTTTCTAAATACTAACGGTATTGAACTGGGATTTTTTAAATATAAATTGGCCTATATATCTGGCTCTTAAGTTGTGAAAGAAAAATTACGCTACGTTTCGCCCATGCGCAGTAAAAAAAAAATGCTCAACGTGTGGTTTCACTGCGAAACTAATGAACACAAAATGGTTAAACAGTTGAACATATTGTGATAACAACTTTACAGACGCAAATTTCATTTGCTCATCAATAACAGAAGCCGAACTCCGGCGAGAAGAGAGAAAACCCGTCAATGAAGAGTTGCCCGTTTTTTAAGTTGGCTCAGAAAAGGAAAATGACCAATCGATCACCTTCAACTCCAGGCTTTTCAGTTTCAAAAACCTTTTTTTATTACTCCCGAAGATATCCTGCCATACTCAAAAGCAGGCAAAAGAAAAATTAGTAACAGAAGTCGCCAAAGATGAAAGACAATGGTTTTCACTGCTACTGCTAATAAAAATAACACTGAAGAAAAACATAGAGTGTATTGAAAATTAAGAAAAGAAAAAGACAGAAAGATTAGAAATCGAAATTTAAAGCAGCAAACGTTTTTGTTTGTATCACAGACTGGAAGGAAAAACTAATAAAAATAGACAGAAATAGATTGTTGGGCATCTGTTTTTGACAATTCCAGAATATCAGATTTATTATATTTTACCAACAGAAAATAAATAAAAGTCAAAACACTTTCTGTATTTAATCTGATTTTCCCTATAGTGTGTAGAGGAAGTCCCACTGTTTCCATGGCCATGTAGAATTATTTCAGCACAGCTTTCCTACCATGAAATCAATCATTCCTACTATTGGGTAATACCTACCTTTTCCTGGTCAAGCATGCCTACCTTTAGGTCAAGCATTCCTAAATGTAGAGATGCTTTACCCATGGTCATTTCATGAAATATACACCGGCCAAAAGTATTGTGCAATATGTAAAATGCGAAAAACTTAATATGGATGCAATGGT
Source organism: Araneus ventricosus (assembly GCA_013235015.1). Taxonomy (NCBI): domain Eukaryota; kingdom Metazoa; phylum Arthropoda; class Arachnida; order Araneae; family Araneidae; genus Araneus; species Araneus ventricosus. The sequence continues at coordinate 6,481 of BGPR01035448.1, read as the reverse complement.
TCACAATTAGTTATGGGAAATCGTGGGGCGTACAATAGTAGGAACTTACATTTTACAGTGAAGATTTGGTCACGAGGGCAGTTAGAGGACAGACCAGAAAGGGACGAAGAAGAAAATTATTTGAGCTCACCCTGTTTCACAAATAGCTGATAATGATTTGTATTTTTCATCAATGGCTTTGTTTGCTGTGCACAATGCTTACCTACATTTGGGTAAAAATACCACGTATATTTGGGAAGATATAAAGGTCTTCTTAAAAAATCCCAAATTTTTCCGCATGTCTTTTGCTTATAGCATGCGGAGTTTTAAATAAAATTATACGAAACTCACATAATAAGTGACAATATGTTAGCGAAGCATTTCTTTAAAATTTGAAGTAAATACTTTGAATATTAGAAAAAAAAAGAGTATTTATAGCAAACAATTTTTTAATGCGCATGTGCGGAACGTAGTATAATTATCTATAATATAATATAATTTATATAGTATAATTTTTCTTTTCCAATTTGGTACTCAGATATATAAGGAAACTTATATAAAAATTCCAGTCGAAAACAATTATGATTAGAAAGGTATCGCCATTGCAGTGAGTAGAATTTCTGTTGATCTTTAAGGGAAATAAAATTATAAGTTTTTCCACAAGCTGATATATTTTGAAATTGAATTTCCGAATAATAATCATTGAGCTGCAATTTAAATTAAGTATTTTATTTATAAGTATCCAGGGGTATTCAGCATATTCAACTTCAATAAAATTCAATAAAACTATTCGATTATGAATTGAAATATCAATTTAGCATGAAAGGAGTTTTTGTTCTGCGAAATTAAACTTTCTGTTATAGTATCAAGAAAAATGTGTGCAGAAATATGAAGAGAAAATCAAACTCGGATCCTAAACTTCCCCAACACTTCCATCTTGTAATTATTAGGCTTTGCGAACGTTATGTCACTGAAGCATGAATTAAGTAGATTCTTTATAGTGAAACTACCTTTTGCAAAGGTTCTCATGCCTTTATATAGCTTCATCATAATGAACAAGTTTTGTGTTGACACTTTCGATAGCTGCAATTCTTTAGAAGTTACGGGTTGAAAAGTGATTTTCGATTCGTTTCTACTTTCTCGTATAAGAAGAGAAAGTATTGTAAACGTCGAAAAATTCGAACTCGAGATATTGATGAATCTCTACGTTTTAGACTTCCTCGAGTCCGAAAAAGACAATTTTAGAATTATATCTGTCTGCCTGCGAACTCGATAACTATTAGAGCTAGAGGGATGAAGTTTGGTATGTGATCTTTACACATAATTTGTAGGTTTCCATCAAATTTTTGACAAACTCCGTCCTCTGGAAGTCTGTCTGTCTGTCCGCGTCCATGTGAACACGATAACTGAAAAACTTAAATAGCTAGATGGATAAAATTTGGTACACAGTTTTATCATCAGGAATGTAGGTCTGTATCAAATTTTGGACCAAATCCGTCAGAAAAGGACAGGGACCGACAGGGTTGACTGCCTGTCGGTCTGAATAATGGCATGCTTGTGAACACGATAACTCCTTAACGCAATGACTTAGATAAATGAAATTTGAAAAGTGGACTTCTAACCTTAATTGTAGATCTGTGTCCAATTTTTGTTTCAATCGGTTAAAAAAAGGCGTTTAACTTGTGTAATCAATTTTCTTATTATGACGCAAAGCCATTTTGCGTCTTGTTGATATCCATGACCTTGGCGCGCACTAAGGGAAAGTAGTAGATAGTCATGGCATTTTTTATCCGAGTGGAGGGAAGGGAAATTACAACATTTTGGGAAGTATACGAGAAAGTTTTGGGGAGACCACTCCCGCTGGTTAACATGTGACATGGCGTAGGAAAGCTCTGATCAGTTTCATTTTCTTTCATTCTCATAGTTCCAACCCTTTTGAAATTAAAGGTGTAAATGGCGGAGGGACGGTGTGAAATTTACTTTTCTTCATATCTTAGGACAAAAGGATTCTACCTGCGCCTTCCGGCTCGCCAGTAGATTTTTTTCTTTTTCTATTGCCATTTATGGGCAGAAAGAAACCGAAAACTTTCTCAATTACAAACTTTTTCGTTAGTATTGTTAAACTACATTTTTATTTTCCCCTTTTACCTTCAAATTCCAATGTCAATTATTTAACTTCTTTTCAAGAACATTCTCTAAGCATTAAACAGTAGTTTAAGCTGAAATCAGTCTTATGTTCCTTGTAAACGTATTTACGAATATACATTCCGTAAGTGCAGAAAAACTTACAGTAATTTTAAGAATCCTATAATAATAAACAGTTCTTGGAATTTCATTCTCATAAGTTCTATAACACCTAAGGGAAGTAAATAAAAACGTTGGCTCATAACGCCATATTCACACATTCCAAAGAATATCAGAATAGTTTAAGGAATTAATTTTATGCATAAAAGATTTCCGCCATTTTTCTCCGTAAAATATTGAATCTTTTGAACCTACCAGACTGGAAGCATGTTGACGAGATGAATTTACCCTTGATTTCACTTTAAATTTCTTCAACACATTTCATATTTTTTGAAATTATACTTCTTTAAACTCGTTAAAGGTGAAATTTTCGATAGTGATGGATCCTGCGAGCACACAACACACAGGAAAACGACAGTATGAAGTCATTCGTTAAAGAGAGACAAATGTAGAGTCTGTTAGGGATGAGGAAAACCTACTGGTTTTAACCGAAAACCCGTTTTTTTTTGTGTATGGGCTAACCGGTTTTTTCGGTTATTTTTTTGCCCCGGTTTAAACCGGTTAATTTTTTTAAAATCCAAAAACCAGGGGGAAAAACGGGTTGGAAGATAAGCTCGATTTTAAGTTCGACTAGACTAAACTTTACCAAGTTAGAAAGCTTCGAATTTCATCATCTTAGGCCAATCACCAACAACCGCGTCCTCGAGGCGTCTGTTGGTTGGCGAATTACCGAAAGAGTCTTTATGAACAGATGAATATTGGCCAATGGATTGATTTCCTGCGGAAACGATACTAATAAAAAAATTTGTCTGCAAGCGGCGTCTGTTTTTTGTAGCCAAAAACTATTTATCTTTAGTCGGAAGTTCTTTGGCGTCCGAAAGATTAGCATCTATGTTGAGTAATATTGTTTCTGATGAGAGGTGTCGACTCACGGATCAACACATTGCTGAAAGAGTCTCTATGAGCAGATTAGATGATAAATATTGGCCAGTGAATTAATTTCTTGTGAAAACAATGTCAATAAAAAAATTCTATAATACTTACTTATTGCAATAATCACTCATTTATTATTATTACATATTGTATTAATTACTTATTTATAGTCATTACTTATTACATTAATTAATTATTGTATCAATACTTACTTATTGTATATTATTAGTAATAGAAAATTTTGTCCACAAACGTTGCTTTTTTAAAAAAACAAACCAAATCCGTTTTTTTTTCAAAAACCGATTATTTTGAGCGGTTTTAACTGCCAGGTTAAACCGGAGGTGAAAAATAAACCCGGTTTAACCGAAAACCGGGTTTTTTCTGCAATAACCGCCGCACAGTGGAGTATTTGTACCAAAATCCTGGCCAAAAGTCCAAAATTTGAAATGTACTCAACAGTTGTGAAAGTGGTATTTTATAATAGTTGACTAATTGGTGCGTCGATCGACGTTCATTTCAGGAACACGAGTCACATCTTTTAGCTCCTAGCCTCAGTTGAAAAACAGATTTCTTCATTAGTGAACGTAGTTTTTATCACATTTCAGCTTTACTGAAACGTTTAAATATATATTTTTTTTGTGACTATATAAACTGATGGTTTAAAGTTGAATAATTTTTACATGTTAAATAAAGGTAAGACCTTTGTTTAAAATTATATATTCATTCGAATATATTTATTTTTCACATAATAAAAATTTCAAAAGTTAAAAAAAGTTCATTCTTTTTAGCTCTAATTTATACATTGTGAAAGCTTTTTAAAGGTGTGCCGGGCTTTGCCGGGCCTGTTTTAAAGTATAGACATAATATTTATAATACTGGGGACCAATTTCAAAGACAAAATTTTTGCGCATATTTGCGCCATTTTTTTGTATAATTTTTTTTTTTTATAAAATACCTTTTTTTATTTTCATGACTTTATTATGACATTTTTTGACATAAAGTGAGTTTACTACTTCTTAGAGTCCATCTCCGATGTTGGCGTGTTGTTACCCTGTAATGGGGAAGTTGACGGCGTATGACAGGGGAGTTCGTCCACAGTGCCAGTGTTAATTGCCGTGGAGGCCAGTCCTGCAGTGCACTCCTCATGCCTAACTAAGAACATCCTAAGAAAGTTGAAAGGGGAACTGGGACTGCTTCTTGACAATCCGAAGTAATGCTTTCGAACATCAAATGATGAGATTTTTTCAGATCTAGAATTCTTCTTAGATTGCTTCACGAATCACTGTAGTAAATGTAGAATTGATTAAAAAGTTGATAGTTATATTGAAAGCTATAACAAATGGGTATCACATTGATGTAAAAAGTTCTAAGTATATGCTGATGAAACCAGATCTACATGGACCTATGACTCCAACAATGTACAAAGTTTTAATACTTGGGGTCACTGTAATGCAGCAAGTGGAGGAAGACATATTAGCCAGCTGTCACAAGAAGCTACAAAGGCCATTAACAAATACTTTAGGTTGTACCGTTCGAATTACTCCAGAAAGTTCAATAGAGAAGTTTTCAACATAGATGTTCTGAATATGTTTCTTTTAAGCAGTGTTCAATTATAATATGGGCTTGACAAAGACCAAGCGAGATACTTTGTATTAGCGGAACACTACAATTTCTTCAAGAAACGTCTGAGGGCGGTCCTTATAATAAACATCAAAATAAGAATGATGAAAACGAAGAACAGAGCTCTAAGGAATAACATTAAAACCGTTATTTTATCCTATGAACTGGAAAACATGCATATATATATTGTAATGCCTCAAATTTGGCAAATTATAAATGTATATATATATATTAGGGTGGCCCTTATTATAATGGCGAAAAATTAACTTAACAATTTTTAAGCGCACACCCCTTAATTTTTTTCCTTTTACCATAATATGAAAGTATTCCAAATATTTCTTCAATATATAAAGATTAACCCGTGCCGCATCGAGCTTGATTATATAAAAATATAGGAGTGAAAACGAAAAATTAAATATTTTTTGAAATGTGCATTTATTATTCATATTAAGAATATCTTGATTTTGTTAAGAATTTTAATAATACGCATTTAATACAGTTAACAATACAATTTTAATCATTTAACATTTTTTAATAATATATTTAGTCAAATTTTCGTTTCAAAGTAGCCTTCTTGCAGTCCGGATACTGCTTCCTGTGGTCTTCGACACACTGAAGAAGAAATTGCTTTTGCTCTTCATCTACAGTTAGTAATCCATTAAAATCTTGCATCAATTTCAACCCTCTTTCGTCTGTATCATTAACAACTCTAAGATTTTGGAATATTTCTTGTGACTTTAAATAAGAATCGTCCCAATCCCAAAGATCTAGACTGATATTCAGAAAGCTAATGTCGATATTCAATTTCCTTAACAAATTGAAACTTTTCTGAGAAATGAAGTCTTCTATTGCTTTTTCTAAAAAAAATAAAACCAATAACTAATTGTACGATATCATATCTAAATTCTGAACAACTTAATGTGTAAATATAAATTAGAAAATCTTGTTAAAAATTTTATAAATGAAAAAAATTCACTATCATTATAAAATCAAAGAATAATGTCTAATAAAAATTATTCTTAGTAAATAAAATATATAGTGTCAAAATTAAAATCTTACCTAGAAGAAAGGCATAGCTTGCTCCTTCCCTGAAGAATTTTCTAATTTTGGCACTCCCAGCAATTTTTCTTCATCTTTATATGTAACAATAATAGGCAGTCTTTCACTTTTTAAATCTCTCACATTTAAAGCAGGTAGCAATTTACTATCCCAATGAACGCATAAGAAAACTACTTTAATCCTAGTAGCTTTCGTCTTACGAAAATCTTCCCGATATCTTTGGATCGTATTTCGATTAATTGCCAATTCATCTATATTGTGTCCTAAAGACTCAGCTACGGCTTCGAGAATAAAAACAGCACTTCTCTGACTAATGTGGAATCGATCGAGTACAGCCATTATTTTTGGAGTTAAGAAACATTTCCTCCCACGTACAATTCCCATTCTTAATTCTATCTACGCATTTATGTTTTCCTGAAGAGACGACTGGGCAATGTTTGATGAAGGCCCAGGTTGATCAGAAATATCTTCGGTACCTGACGATTCTTCTGATGAATCCATGAAATTGTCATCGATCTCCGAACTATGATGAGCCTTAGCCCGTCTGTTTTCTTGTTCTATGACTTTCAATAATACCCTTTCTTCACGCTTTGCTAGCTTCATATCGATTCCCATTAGACATCCTCTCCGTCCTGGTTATCTTTGA
>BGPR01035447.1:0-15966 GCA_013235015.1 Araneus ventricosus | reverse complement strand
AGACAGTTCTACCTAACTCAAAATAAAATTCTCAATAGAATGTACATAGGTATAGACCTGTAAAAAAAAAAAGAAAAGGAAGATAAAAGAAAAAGCACAAGTAATGTGCCATATAAAATGTAGGGCTTACGTATAGTCCTTATTATTGCTTTTTATTTTATTCATTACTGAACAACGAATTAATAGTCATTTTAGTTTTTTATTTTAAGTCTTAACACACTGCATTCACTTACGAGATGTATCTTTCTGTTAAAAATATCATTTACCACATTTTTTTTTTGCTTTTACAAGATGGATCACTTGTGTACATCGATAATAACTAAAAGCGTATATGTGGACAGAAAAAAAGTTAATTTCTAACTGCATAACAATCAGTTCTTACAAAAAAATTATAAGCATGTTGGACTGGTGTAAAAACAACTTTTCTGGAAAGAAAATGAGTTTACAACGTGAGTTCACATCTAAGAAACAGCTTTACGTGAAATATTAGAGATCAGTTAGAAATGAGAAGATGGACTTAGGGATACAAAGAAGACGCTCAGTAATTGTCAAATACAACATTGTCTAGAACTCCATAGTATTGTTATTAGCAATCATTGAGAGCGTAAATTGTGTAGAAACCATAGAGAATCCATAGTAGTAAGTCTTTGCACTCTTAAGTTTAAAATAAGATTATGCAAATGCTGGAATTCTGGACTAATGGATGAAGAAAATACTGATTCCAATCATAATACCAAAACACACAACACCTCTGATCCTCCTTTATAAGAATTTTCATCCTTTAGAAAAAATTTTATCTTCACCTTCAAAGAGGGGACCCTAACAAAGAAAACTAATGATGTAATCAGCATGTTTTTGAGAAAGGACACTGTATTCCTCTCCTGATTCTTTACCATTGTCACAGTGGGTGAATTTTAATGCTTTTGAGATCTACTTCGCTGTATTGCCCAACTTGTGTCCCTCTAGCCTTTGTTACTTTTCTGTCTTCTTTTATGTTTTAATACTTTTCTGAAATTTCGATCATAAACTTAGAGTGGAAAAGTAAGGGAAAGAAAAAATAAGAACGAAAAAAGCCTTGAATAAAATACTTCAGGAGGTGCACAGGATGGACTAGACACCTACACTGACAAGTTCATTAATGAATCTATGAAGAACAAATGTACCAATTACCTGGATAGGCCGGCTGAACAATTTGAAATCAACAATATCTTGCTTCTTTATCAATCTTCTACTTTAAGACTGACTCTAGAAAGAAATTTCGAATATTAGACAAGCCAAACAGGTCACAACTAGTCTCTCCACATACAATACAATATCACATTAACAGGACCTGGAAATGCTAGTGGCTTAAGTCGACCTAGGGTTAGAGGTTCCAGATTCTAGAAACCCGGTTCCATTGGAAGGATCCCGCCTGTGTTTTGGCCAGGTGCATGTTAAATCCTGAAGCTTGAGGGGTCACACCACATACTCCTGCAATTCTATCTGGTGCAAAGTTTTGCAAGAGGCAGCTAATGTCATCACCTCATCAATGACTTGGTTCAAGAATTGCAAAGCCTGTCCCTCAGGTGATCTCAAAACAGTAGATTATAATATAATCAAATCTAACTCAGCTATTACATTATCACTTACTATCAATCATATTTGACTTTTTTTGTTTCTACCATCAGATCACAGATATAACTTACAGATACATTCTTTAAACAGCTTGATATCTTATGCTCACTTAATTCAGTAAATAAAGGCCCATCTCTAGGAATAAAAGAAATGTTACTATGAAAATTAAAGAACTATTTAAACCCAAAAAGAAGAATTCTAGATATTTCTTTTCAGATACACTTCCTCCTTACTTCCTAAATAACAAAAACTGAAATATAGATTAGAGATTCTATGCAGATTCATTTTCTATTAGAAATCTTACACAATCAAAACTCAAAGTAATTTTTTGTTCCAATCTTTAGAGGAAAAATAGTAAATTTCTCAAATACTAAAATTTCGAATGATGAGGAAAATATAATACAATGAAACAGAGAATAAAATTCCAACTTTAAAATAACAAATGTTAATGAAATTACAGTATCATCTAAAACAAATAAGGCAGTTCTCCTTTCAAAGAATAACATTTTCAAATGTGGCATTGAGCAAATTAAATGGAGAAAAATAAATAAATGTGCTTACTTTTTTCTTAACAGCCACATCATCCTTTAAAAATTGAGCCTTCAAAAATATTACAATGCACCATCTCTCATCATTGTATAATTTAAAATGCAATTTTCATTGACATCAGTTGCACTGAAAATCATGAAATGAAAAATAAAATGTCCCTCAAATAATTGCTTAATTGAAACATTTGAAATATAGTTTTCTTAATACAAAAAAAGAATATTGTCCCTTGAGAGAAAAAGTCAGTTTAGAAGATAAATTTGGCTTTACAAAAGTAACAAAAGAATGTCCAATATCCAGATTGAGAGCCAAACAGACTAAAAGAAGAGATGAAAATAAATAAAGATATATTCAAGAATTAGGCGATACAATTCCAATTTAACATCATGGAGTATTCTAGAACTTTCTAAATGATACATTGCCAATGTCTTTCTTAATGGATAATTTACAGTAAATTCTTAATAACTTGAGTGAAAACTGAATTAAATAGGGGATGTTCATCTAATCTTTTATTATTTTAAAAGTTTTCTTTTTATTAATGTGAAGTATTTTGTACTGCAAACAATTCCAACAGCCATCATTTTCTCCCTTTTCAGTCTACTCACCCTCCATTGCGTTACATTACAGCTAATAAATTTCAAACTGAAAATTCAACCATAAAGAATCATCACATGATACACATTATATAAAGAAATAAAGGTTTGAATGATCTTTAATGAATTTAATGTATGAACGAGACAAGAGGATTACAAATGGGAAATGTCACTGAAACATTATGTTCAATAAAATAAGGTACAAGAAATAAAATGCACATCAAGGGAGAAACTAAAGAAAAGAGAATATAGCTTTTCAAAGTGCATTTTTTAGAACTAGAGCAAGCAAAGAAATGAGTAGAAGAGAAATACCAACACAATGATAATAGTTTAATCTATAGATTCCACTACCAAATAATCAAAGAGAAGATAATTTATTTTCAAACAATACTTATGTACCTAACAAAATAGCAGGTTACTACATTCCCTTTTATTAGCTAATTTTTCTAATGAATATATAAATATAAAATTGAGCTATGCAACAATCAGCGAACAATTATAACTTCAATGCTCACCTTAACTAAGAGATTAGGTATGCAACTAATAATTGACAGACTTCTTTTCAATTCCCGATGTCTAGCTATAAAAATAATTAAGCATTTTAAAATAAAATATTTAAGAATTACAATACAATTATATAAAAAAATTGCTTTAATAACACCTGTCATAAGATATACAAACTGACATGTCTCCCACACATTTCACCACCACATAGTAAAGCTTGGTCGACAAACAAACTGAAAAGAAAATAAAACCTACTAGCAATAGGTTATGATTCTAAAAATATCGTTGAAATAAGAGAGGACATTTAAAAACTCATTAATTTTTTTACAATAAATGTATTGCAATAAAATTGACAGATCAAAAGCAAATATGGACAAACCTTCTCTATATAATATCAGGATGCGAAATCTTGTTTCTGCATGGGTGCCAAAATTTGATTTGTTTGCAATTTCTTTGTATTTTCGTAGGAACAAGTGTTAATTAAGTTTGAAAATATTTTATGGTTTTCAACCATCGGTCAAGTTCAAAAGTCTTATTAAAATATAAAAAAAAAGTACCTTTTGAAGAATCGATCTTTAGATGAAAAGACCTTTCTATCGTAGGAATCATAATCTGGATGGAACATGGTAGATAATGGATCCCTTTTCATTCCCTGATTCTTTCAGAAAACAATAGTCAAAGTAACTACATAGAAAATTTATATAAAAAAGAAATCCCAGAATTTAAAAATAACCATTAGAAATAAAAGGCGTAATCTGAGATAGTAAAAATATACAGTGAAAGGCCTGTATGTATATTGATCACTAAATCTATGATTTTTCTTAGTTCTGGTGGAATTGCTAGAAACTTAGTTCAGCCAACCTACTATAGTACTTAGCTGCACCTGTCTATAATGATAATTTATATCACTTAGAAAACGTTAAGAACAATCCCCATTTTTTCCCTGGAAAACAAATACACTAGTAAGAGAATGCGATAAGAGATCAAAGGATGGGGAAAGAAACCGCAGCCCTGTTTGTAAGGGATGGAGGGGTCAGGGAAGTGATTGAAATGCGAAAATGAACTCGTTGCCTTTGACCCTTACGTGAAAACAATTCTAACCAATCAGTCATCGTGCATTAGCACTTCAGCGACCACTTGTCTTTGAAATTTGCTTTTGATCTGTTAACAGCAAGGAATCTAGGATGAAGTATATAAAACAATGGCATTTAAGAAAATTCTAAAATAATTTTGGAAATGATCAAGAACCATGAACTGAATTTTACTAAAATATATTGGAATTTTTCTTAGATAGCTACTTTTTAAAGAAAGAAAAATTGGAGATGTAAGAGGGAAAAAAAAAGTGAATTAGCAAAATGAAAACTTGATTTAAAGATGCTTGTCAATAACTGATACTGCAAAGTTTTCAATAAAAAAATTTTCATTTGAAGTTCTTAAAAAAAAATTATACATTTAATTATCAGTATTTTAATTTAATTTCTTATAAGCATTACAAATAAATTTTCATCAGCTATTATTTGTAAGATGAACCAAAGCACAATAAAATAATCTATAACTACAGCCAAGCACAACCATATAGTATCTCTCTTTCACAGAATATTAATAGATATAACTACTTTAGCTTGGATAGAACGCCGAAATTGTCTATATCGAAACTCTATCTATTAAAATACATTTTCTGGTGATTCCTCACAATATAGTTATAGACGGTTTTACCTGTATTAGCTTTATTGATGCACCAGTAAATTGTAAAAATAATGTACAGTAAACCCCTGTGAGCGAATGGCGATGCTAATGAGAGTGCTAGATGTTTCCATGTAGAAGATTTTCATGTTTGGAAGCAAATTATATTTTTGGTAAGAATTAAATATTCAATCTTAAAAGCGTAGATCGTTCTCGTAGGAACTAGTTTAGTTTCTGCGAGATGATTTTCAAACATTTGGATCAGAAAAGGAGGAAATTGTCCTTTCACTAAATAGGGATTCAGATTGTGTGATATGGAATTGTGTATATGTTTTATTTAAATAATAAAGTGGAATTTGTTTAAACTAAATATTTTACTTTATTTATGAATTATCTATAGATTTTTCATTTGTAAATTCTATTTGCTGCAGAAAGCTTGATAATTCTGAAGTTTGTCACAAGAAAACATAAAATTCTGCAGGGCACTAAAGATTTCTTTGATTACCCTCTTTGAAAAATTCAGCCCATTTGGTACGTACAAATTTTATTTTTATGAAACAACAAACTAAAAATAACTGATTTCCTTAGATTAAGAGGGAAAATCAGCAAATATCATTGTAATGTGGTTAAAAAGAAAATGTGTAAAATTTGAGTATGTTCAAGTAAAGGTACATAATAAAGCTACATATACAAAATAGTGTTGCAATAAATTTAAGATGGATTCTTCCAACAATTATACATAAAATACACTGTGAAAGTAAGTAATTTTACTACGCTAATGGACAGGATCCTCAGAGGGTTTAATCGACAAATTCTGACACATTAGATCAAGCGAAGACAGAGATTTCTTGCTAGTCTATGATGAAGGAAACTGGATAGAATAAAAAACTGAATAATAAAAAATAAACTGAATAATAATTTTAAAATTACATATGGAAGGTACAATTATTTCTTGATGAAAATATATGCTTAGAATATTTTATAATTTTCCAATTATGATAGAGATCATTCAACATAGAAATTGGCAATAAATTAATTTTAAATTAGAATTAGAAATAGTAAGATTTAACTTAAACAAAAATATTAACCCTTCATATTGTATAAAATGGGAGGTTTACCTCACCTGTACTTAAGTTATGGGTCAAACATCCCCTTGTCATACTTTTATTAAAATGCAAAAAAACATATTAATAACTATTACTATTCAATTAATGGATATTGGCTCAGCATTTAAGGTGAACTTATTAACCAAAATATTTTTGTTCGTCATTTAACATAGGCATTATAGGTTCTTTTACAAGAAGAAAATAAAAAAAAAAAAAAAAAATCACATTTTATTGCATATTTCACATGTTCTGCAGTGAATGATTTTGATCCAATAGTTCCCATATTTGTGCGCTCCCTATTGTATTGACGTGGATTTTGATACTCATTTCACTATTTTCGCAATTCTTTGTTCCGATTTTATTTTCATTATTGTCTAACTCTTCAAGGAAAAACATACATATTTTTAAAAATCGAAAACAAACTTTTAATATTTAGGGTATTGCAGGCTAACATAGATCCATAGCGTTGTATGATATCAAAAATGACATGTAACGAATTCCACCAGTCCATCAATAATGACCCGGGTGGTTTTCCATGAAATCGCTTTGATAAAACAAAAAGCGATATAAATCTTCTGAACCACTTTTTTCCTCCCACTATTTCCACTACTCCTTTGCAAAATGTGTTATACAAGGAGATTTAATAAATGAATAGTTTTTCTGAAATAACAAATATCAAATAGACTTATCAATTAACAATCACATCTATACAAAAGCGATTATGATTCCATTTCAAAAAATCTAAAACATCGTAAATACAACAATTTTTGAATAATTATAGATTGTTAATTTATTTTAAACATATTTAAACAAAAGGACTGGATTTTCAATAGATTACATTGATTTTTTGTATAATCTAAAATTATTACAATATTTTAATAATAAATTTGTTAAAAATAAAAATTTGAGACAGATAGCGGAGAATCTAGAAACTATCGAAAATTCCAGTTTGAGAAGGTGAAAAATCAGAATTTTTGTACAAATCATGAACTTACAAATCACTTATACATCATATACAGTTTCTATGGTTAATTAGGAGAAAAATGTTGCTGGGAGTAAAAACTAGACACATATGAAAAGAGAATACACAAAATAAGTAAAATTGTAGTTAAACATGCATGTTAAAGATACTCACACAACAGACAATCTTTCTCAAGCTCCCTACGCATTTCCTATGTATTTTAAGTAACTCTACAAAGCACAAATAATACAAGTTATATTATTTTGCATTTTATCTTAAATTTAAACATTAATCTAAAATGTGGAAAATTCAAGTTAAATTTTTAATAATCTTTTTTAAAAGAGGGATATTGCAGTTAAGCTTCACGAGAAAAGAAAAGATTTATAATCATTTTCTATTATTATTGAATTCCTATATTGCACACAATATCTGAACTGTAGTTTTTTTCATATGCAAATTCTTTTATACTTTCTTATTTAATCTATTTTTTTAAATGCATTTTGAGTAATAGTTTAATAATCCTACAAATCTTGGCTTTTAATCCCTAGACAGCACTGACAAATATTCAAATATTTTATTTAAAAAAACAGGATCTTTTAATTTTTCAACATATTTAAAGAAAAAATTTTTTCTTTGTTTAAATACATAATCAGTACACAACATTAGTGATAATCTATTTTCCTCTTGACTTGTAACACATTAAGAAAAGCGATCAAATCATTTTTCCCTTCAAATGTAGGTGTACCAGTTAAAAGAAATACAGATTTTGGATGGAAAAGAAAGCACAAAAGAAATGGAAGAAACAAAAAGCAATGCTTTTACTCAAAGTAATGGCCATTTCTAATAACATTTCCCCATCCATATAAAAAACTTTATCCATAATCCGTCCATATAAAACTTTGCTTGTTTTGGAGAGCAAACCAATGAGAGTGCTCAGCCGAGACCACAGCTCGTTATACATTTAGGTACTGTTGAGACAGTTAATGCTGCGGGCCATTACCAAGAACAAGTGAAGTAGAGGAGAGCACAAGGTCTGAGTGGAGGGCATGCAGCAGGAAGGTGAAAGCACTTCACAGGTATAATCTTTTTAACATGTTTATTCACTAGTTGGGCTATGTAGCATTGCACCGCATTATCAGGAGTAAAGCCAGACAGCATGACTCATTGCGGTGGTTTGAGCAGCTGGCTCAAATGGACAATTTGTTGGAAGTGGAACTACTGACGGTTTCACTAGATGTCAAAGCTTTGGTGATAAACCACACCATCAGATCCCATCAATACAAAAAGAATTCTCTTCTTTCGCAAGCCATTTCCTAAGCGTTCAAATCAACGGTAGTTTTACCGTATTTTATGATATTAGTTATGATGACATTTCGCAAATACATTACCCGCGGCGGTACTATTCTAATGCACTTTTTTTTGGCATTAACCCCCCTTTAGCCCAACTGCAGTACTTTCCAGTCAATTAGATCATTCTAAACACAAAAAAATATATCTATATATTTGTGTAATAAAGTGTCAAATCTAAAAATATTTTATAACTAAATATGTATAATAAGTAATTAATGATAAGAATTAAGTTTTATTTCAGTTACTTTTATAAAAAAATATTTTTTATAATTTACTATTTACAAACCACAATTGTAACATGTGGTTTTATAAACCCTACCAACCATCTGGCTATAATTTAATCACTTAAAGAACTTTTTCTCCATATTGTGTGCAAAAAAAGGCAAGCACATTTAATAAACAATTTTGTATTCAAATTGATTTTATAAATCAAGATCAACAATCAAGGAAACAGATGCAAGTAATGTTTTTATTTTTTTTATAATTTTTAATTGCAGGAAAAAAAAAGAACTAAAACGGTTTCTAACCGACCTAAAAATTAGGTTTTACACTTGTTTTTGCTATCAAAGTGTAATTAGACTGTTGACCATTTACTGAAACATTGCAAAGTAAAATAAAGTGAAAAACCAAGAAAATCAGTGGATTAGCTTAGAAAAAATAAACCACCGAGCAGCATTAAGACAAATCAGGAAGTCCACTAGCAGTGCCCTAGTGGTGTTCAGAAAAACTGTTAAGTGTGGATTTAAGTATGTGGCTGCGGTCAAAGGTTTGAAGTAAAAGAAGTAAACGATTTATAAATACTCTTTTTTTGTACAAACATCATAAACTATGACAGAATATCAGTCTATTTTTTACATCTTTAAAATGGTGACATCTGTGGTTGTGGAGAGCTGTTCTCACGTCACAAGGCATCGTCACATTTGTAACTATACCACCCTGGGAAGAAAATCTGCATTATTAACCAGTACACTAATATAGCAAACATTTAGTCCAATGGATATTAAACTTCAAACTACTAGTAAAGATCAGTTTCTACTGAGTATAGTCACTTTCTTTGATTTTATTGGAGTTTGCAAATTTAAAAAAAAAAAAAATGGACTTCCTGTCGCTTTTAACCATACTGATACTTGAGAGATAATACAGGAAACATACAGACCCTTTCAAAAAAAAATTGGTTCCTTCAAAGGAATCATTTCTTGTTGAAATTGATTGCTACACATGAATATCTGGGAAAAGTTGTATACTTCCCCATATTGATAGTGGAGATGTTGGCCTTGAGCAGAATTACCAGCGATAATGTCATAGAACAACAGATTTCCTGCAGAAAGATTTTCACTTTGAAATGAAATTATATTTTTGGCAGGAATTATTCCATAAAAGTGTCAGATTGTCCCACAGAACTAGTTTCATTTTTTGTAGAAGATGTACAAAAAGTGGTTTTGACACACTAAATAAAGCTAATTTGTTAAACTAAATATTTTATTTATGAATTACTCAAGGGCGTCATTTGTAAATTCTTGCTTCACAATTCTTGCAGAAAGAGTTTCTGATATTAATGAAGTTTTTTTTGCAGAAACATAATAATTTTCACATACAGGAGATGTTGGATATATTGACCATTCATATATCCTGTGAAGATATATAGTTTAAACACAATTTTTTTTTTTCATATAACAAACAGTACATTTGCTCACGATTCCCTACGTCGTATTTTTGTACCTGTTTGTCATTAACTTAAAGGAAAAATAATTTAATAATTTGAACATTCAAAGAATTTACAGGATGTATGGTAGCCTATCTATGATATGATTCATTAATTGGGTTGTTGCTGGTTTGAGAACACAGGTTTGAATAAAGCATCCTCATTATTTGGCATTGCCATCTTTCGTTATTTTCAGTGCAAAATTCAAATTTGGAGAGCAAAAAAAAAATTGTATTGTCATCTCTCATCAATTTCAAATAGATCGGTGTACATTATCATATAATGGAACCAATTATTTTGAAATACATTTTATACAGCAGTATTTAAATAAAACTACATTTAGATTAAACAAAATTGAGAAGAGAAAAGATGGATTTAGCAAAACAAGCAGTTTGACAAAACATTTATTTACTAAGATTTCATATTGCGTATTTGCCAAGGCTAAAAAAGGGGAGGTGGGCAGTGATGCGAATCTCAAGTCTGTGTAGTCCTCAATTAGAACTTAGTTCTCCAAATTTTCCTCAATTGGAGACAAAGCGGCTTTTATAGCTGGCGTCTGAATCCTACCAATCACTATTACTATGAGCTTCAGAATAGTAATGACAACTACAAATTCAGATTTTAGTCTTATAATAGGATTAGGTCATAAAAATACATTTAATCCAGCTTCATACAAATAAACTTGTATGTCATCACGGGTACTTGACTAACTCAGTTATCGATTACAAATCCCACTTAACCATTATTTAGCTACAGCAAAATGATTGAAGACAAAGTAATTAATAGTTAGTTATCCCTAAATTTTTGAAGATTCTCGCCAATTTTGCCTATTTTAATAAAAAAAAAAATGTTGCTGCTGACACAGTGCTTATTCGTGATATAAGAATTGGACACTTTTCAACAATGAAATGAAGAATCCAACATACATGGCAAGATATTTTAACAAATAAATACGCTCCAAATTGCTTAAGTAAAAATAGAAAAAATTTAATTGACCTGTTCACCAGTTCTGGCATCATGTGCCCTTCTCGAAAACAGTGCTAACAATTCCTCAATGTTTTCTGCGCCTCAATTAGTCATGGTAAATCACAGAAGATAATTTAGATACCATATAAAATTTGACAGAAGAATTCGATTCGCATAGCGCTATTCGTTTCAGATTGAAAATTAATGAAAACAAATCCACGTTATTTATGCTTTCTCACACTTTAACCTGTTGAATTAGTCACGTGTAGGAAGAGACATTGATTGGTTGAATCAGAACTCAGCAATACGTAACTATTCTCTAGAGCCTTCTGAACTGGTGAATTTTAACTATGGACAACCTGTGTGTATAAATATTAATGCCTTTGTTTTCTTTGGCTTCAGTTATCTGCGATTTTTTTCCGAAAAATATTTGCTTCGGATTTCATCGGCATGCCCACATGACCTTGCTGCTAATTTTGCAAAAACAAATGGTGAAGGACCCCAATGTCTCAAACTGTCCTCTTTTTGAAGAAAATGCCAAAGAGGACATTCATTACATAATAGGAAAAGGCACTGCGAGGACATAGGCCTGTGAAAGATTCTTTTGTTGCGTGGTAATGCTAATGATAATTTGTAAAGTGAAGCCCTTAGCAGTGTACCATTCAGAAACTCCTACAGTGTTTGGCAGTTTCATATTAATTCTTATGTTTTTAGTATTAAACACAATAAATATATAATTCTCTATAAAATGTGTTTTCGGTATTATTTTGAAGTGTCTAGATGAAATGAATTGGAGTTGCGTTGATTCATTCATATGTAAATAATTTTCGTCTGTTTTTGTTGGTTTTGGATTTTGCTGATTTTTGTACAGATTATTTAGTTGTCACTGTAATGTGAAGCAAAATGATTTCTTTCACTGTTCAAACAAGAAGTAAAATTTTTTCAAATTTGTGGAATATATTAATTTTTCATATTATGCTTTCCTTATAAAATTTTCTATTGCAGGTTGTGAATTTTTCAAAAAATTCAAAGACAATAATTATGTTGCGGAAGGTTTAATGTTCGACTGGGAGCAGGTAATTTGCATTTCTTTTACAGGCCATTTGAAATGCTAGCATTTTTGATTTTTTTAAAAATGCTTTCAAAATGTTTATATACATGCAATATGTTAGATATAGCAATGATTTTAAGGAAACCCAATGAAGCCGAGACTCGGATTTTAGAAAACATCTATTCAAAATTTGTATACTTCATTTGTGATGAATTGATGCCTTTCTCTAAGGTGTATACTGAATCGCTTGTGGACTTTCAGCATTCTAAAATGGGAGAACCTCTTTTTTACTCCACCAGCAGTTTTTCAGTTCTGCTCAATATTTTGAAACTTGTTGCCCCTAGCCTTCATTTACGGGAGAGCAGATATTATAGTTCTGATTGAGTATTGGTATTGAGCTCTTTCCTATTCTTTGATAGATAATAGAGTTCAAAACATATGTTTTCCAGGATTGATAAACATTATGTGGCCTTCCAGCTTGCACAGGCCATCTGTGACCTGTTAAAAAATTTTCAGGTCTCGTTTAGAAAACAGTTTTTAAAAATGCACTTTTATTAAGATATTAAAAAGTTGTCCTTTTAGTCTGTTTAAATATTCTGGAATCTCCAGATCAATTCACTACCGTGTGATGCTTCTTATTTGCAATTGGAATTGGAACAAAAATGTTTTGGCAAAGGGTTTCAAGAAAGTTTTCCTGTTTTACAAAGAACTACTGTGAAAACATCCTGGCTTGTGATCTATTTGTACCAAGTTTCGGGAAAAGGCCTTATTCTGTTCTTAAGCAAATCTTTGAAAATTTTCTTTCTTTTATGAGAAGTGCTGAATCTTTACTTGTAATTCAAATCTAAACCAATGACTTCAATACATATTTTTTATTACCTCGTCTTAAAATATAATGTGTTTTTCATTACAGAGTAATTTATGAGAATTCTCTTATTAATGCTCCTTATTTCCCCATAACTAACCCCTTGTAAATAACATCCCCAAATTTGATTTGGCACCCTGGGTCTGATCTTTAAAGCTACAATCAGAACAGCTTCAATATATCCAGAAAGCTTGTCTTTGCCATTTGTTTTTGATCTCGATCAAAGCTCTTTTTTACACAAAGATCTGTTCTTCTGAGAATTGAATTCTTTTATTTTCCCATTCTGAATCATGTAAAAATGGGCACTGTATGTAACGGAAATGATATTGTGAAAATTCAGCTGAATTATGACAACGAGTTGCAAGATTCATGAAATCGAACAGGAATCTAAACTTTCATTGCCCATTCATTGATACCAAATATTGCATTTTCTATTTCTTTACAAATACCTGAATTCATGTTGACCTCAGTTGCTATTAGAAACTGTAAAGAAATAATAAAATGCTGTTTTAAAGGCTTGTATTGTTTTAGTGTCACAAGAACGAGTGCTATAGCTAGAGAGGAGTTGCATTTGTAACATTAGCTCTGCTATTTTGAGAGATTGCAAAAGTGTCATTTTTATTAATTTGGAATATGCTAGTTGAAACTGGCCCCAAAGCTTACTTTCTTAGTCATCATCTCTCTGTATGTTTATTGGAGGAATACTTGCACAAACCTCAGATGAAAGATTATTTAAAGGAAGTAATAATTCCGTTACGGAAATTTTTTTAGGCCTACTTTAGAAGTGTATTCGTAAAAAAAAAAAAGCGGCATTAGTATGGTATGAATGTTATGGCACTGCCTTTTTGTACTTTTGACGTATTTGTATGCATCGTTAAAAAAACTAACATTTTAAATAGATGAGTTATGTGAGTGTCTGAGTTAATCACATTATTTTATTATCTGTTCAATCTTTTTCCTGTATCATACATTTTTATTTTTTCCTTGCAGAATTATGTTGATTCATCTTTGACATTGCCATCTGATTCTATAGCATCCACTCTCGGAATTCACTGGTCAAATTACAAAGTAGGTTACGATTTTCCTTCTTCCAAACTTGAAATTATACTTTCTATGCATTTTTTTAAATTGTAATTTTTATATGATTTTAACAGTGCCATCTTGGAACTTTTGATTGAATCTTATCTCAAAATGTTAGAGGAGGAATTGTAATGTTTTGATTCAGAGTTTTAAAATTTATGTTTTCTTAAAAGTAATAGTAAACAAGTATATATTCCTTAGTTGCATTTCTCTGATGAGTCATGTAGGTCGATGTAATTTGGGTATATAATTTAGCATCTTTCAAAACTGAAGCCTTCTAGTTAGTATCCATCATAAAATTTCTTAATGATCTTTGATATATGTTAGCAATCTGACTCAGCAATCACCCAGTGGTTTGGTGTCACTTTTATCAAAATTTAACCTTTTTCTGTTACCATAGTAATTCTTTAATTGCATCCAAACTACATCAGCATACGTGCCAACTGCGGGTTCTCCATAGTTACTACAGATTTTATCGAAAATTTCCAAAAACTACAGATAAGATTGAAATTTCTACGGTAATGGGTTTTTCTCCCTTAGTCATTTAGTTGTAATCCCTGATGACATGATGACCCAGATTTTTTTCTATATTTCATGTTTTCTGAAAAATATAATTATTTCTAATTCTTCTAATAAAATTGATATATATATATACTTCTTGTAATATTTATTTAGTTAAGATATTTTTCTTAAAAATAGAAATCTTTTATTACTTAAAATATACTGAAATATTTAAATGACGATAAATTCAAAATTTTGACAAAGTCTGTCCCTGAGTGTGTGCACGTGTGCATCTGCCACGCTCGTAGACCTTCTGCTGTGGACAGCCACCTTTCCAATGTTGGCATGCGTGCACTAGGGATCAGGGAAAGCGGGCATAATACGAAGCATAGATTGTAAACTTATCTTAAAATCATTATGTAGCATCATTACCTCAATTGCATGTAACCTAGAAAGGAAAATGTTATTTATTTGTCAAATTAGATAACTAATAGATGGATGAAAAAAAGTAGTAAATCATGTAGCTTAGATCAATTTATAACAGAATAGAATTATTTGTTAAATTTAAAATACCTCTCTTAAAAATCCATGGCAGAAAACTCTGAAGGGCACACCCACTCAATATCGTTTTTTTCTGGTAAAATATAGAGGTAACGTTCTTCTCCTTATATTCTTTTATAACCTGTTCACAATCACTTTGGTAATTTACAGCCTCTATGACCCTTTTATGATATTGCAGTCTAATAAGTTATCAGTGTTGGATGCTTCTTGATCCTTGCATTCAAAGTTATATTTTTGAAGTCTTTTTGAGTTACATAACCTGTTTGAATTAATTTATTAAACGATTATTTTAGCAGAGTATCTTTATAAAATTTAGTTCCCAGTAAGATAAAGAAAAGGAAGATTTTGAATTGAATAAAACAAACGTATGAACAAGTATTGTTGGCAACCTGGAGTTGAGTTGTGCACTAATAACCTATAACTAATTGTCAAAAAACAATTAACACACTCAATTACTTGTTTAAAAATTTTTTTACCACTCCGTTATTATATTTTCCTTTTACCTTCATTCATTACATTTTGTGTGGTTTAATTTTTCTTCAGTGTTTATCCATTTCTTGCATCTTCTTTTACTTCTTCTATTATTCTCAATCAGTTTGTTGCACCCAAATTATCCCTTGTCACTTAATTGCAATTTATTCAAAAAAAACCCCTTTTTGATACTGTTAAAGTAAAATTCACCAGTCGTGGACCGAAGCAAGAGAAAGAATAATTTATTATATACAAAAGCAGAGGTATATGTACATTGAAGTAATGATTAACCAATAAGAGAAGAGCGCACTTCTAAAAATAGAACATGACATCATACACTAAATAGTGAAACAGGAAGTGGATGAGTAATTGATGCGATGCGCGATTACAGATTGAATATGAAATCATAACA
>BGPR01035446.1:0-15967 GCA_013235015.1 Araneus ventricosus | reverse complement strand
ATATATATATTTGACGTATAAATATTTTTAAAGTTCAAAATTTCGTTTGCAAATACATTGCAAGATAATAACGCATAATACGGATTACGATTCTCTTGAATGTCCATAATACTTATGAACTATTATACACATAAATTTCATGGTATGCCAAAGAGTAACTGACTAAAGAAATTTTCTTTAGTGAGTTTATGTAGACAGTTTTTTTTTGAATATGTAAAAAGTTTTTCTTTCAGAATAGCTGTTTGCATATACAAATGATTTTGAGATTCACCTCTACAGCATGCAAGTTTATCTTTGAAGCAAATGATAATTCATCTCAGAATTTACCTGATTTTCGATGCAATAATTGGTAACAATCACACATATATAGACTTTGAATCATAACGTTTTTCTTTTTGTAGTAGCACAAACCTTTCAGCATCTCATTTGAAGAAAAACTGTTCATTCAGAAATTTTTTGCAAACGATGTATCAAATTATCAATCAAAACGATGTAATCAATCTTAACAAGCAACACCCCATATCTTAATTTTTTTTTAAATTTCAAACACGAATATTGAAATTAATGTTTCGCAACCAATAACGATTGTTTCTAAATTTTTATCACGCCTGGTGGGAACATGTGGTCTCATGTTCATAGCAGATATTAAAAATTCTTCAGCGACGAAATGTAAAGTTAGTATCTACTTTTTATTTCGCCGTGGAATTGAAATTGAGAGAGTATGATTTTTTTACTGAAATATACTTCTTGCAATTATCTACTCGTAATAAGTTTGTTTGATTCAATTTGGTAACAAATAGAATTTAAATTTCTGATAAATTATCCTCAGAAACGAATGGGTGTACTAAACTATAGCTACAGTAATTTTGTTTCAGTTTGTAATATATATATATATATATATATATATATATATATAATATAAAAGAACAAAATATTTTTAGAAAGACTAAAAATTTAAATATTACACAAATACAAGAAAAATTATACTAAAAGGAGACCTTTGTTTCTTGTATTTTTTTATTTTTTGTTTCGTGTATGTTTTGATATGATGATTTTTTATTTATATATGCGATATTAGTAAAGAACTAATCATTTTTAATTTTTATTATTTTAGTAATAAGTATTATTTTAATTTTTCTGATGAGCTAATATCCTTCAATATTTTTTTGATTGATATTTGATATTTTTCCGATTATATTTGTTTTCTGCTATGTGCAATTTGTTGTGATCAAGATGTAATCTCAACAGTTTTAAATAGTTTTTTGATAGCATATGGATGTTGAATTAAGTTGTTATCTCAGTTCGCAATTTGACCCGACACCGTTCGTCATCTTACCCGACTTTCCCCTATTACCTAAAACTGGTTGTCAAAAGAAGGACAAAATTTTGATTTATGCTCATTCCTGAAAATTCATATCACACGCTGAATAATGGGAAAATAATTATAATTTCTAAATTCTCGAAGATGTCTATTCCACTTTTTGTCTTTGATGGTAGCAAGTTCTTAATATCAGATACCTTACACTTAAGATATTTAACCAAGATTAACTTTTCTTATGTAAAAAGAAACAGAATTTGTAGAAAATAAGGGTTTTAAGAAGACATAAACATCTGGTCTGTCGTTGATTCATTTATTATTCATCAAGTTTGGCTTATGTATGCTTGAATAAACTTTATGTTGGGAAAAATTTTTCGGGGAAAACTGTATTGAAAAACCTGAACTTAACTCAGATAATATTCTTTGGTACACGAAAATCATTTTGAATCTTACCTGTGTATCCAAAACCTGCAGCATAGCCCCATGTACAGGACAAGATCCTTTGTACTCTTTCTCACAGATGTCGCAAGCTATAAATTGATGGTCTGATTTAGAAATATAACAGAGAAGCTTTTTCAAACAAATGAGTTTATTTTTAACATAAAAAGTATTGATAAATGTCTATTTTATTGCTTCTTTATCTCTGGATCAAAAAATATCAAAATAGTATTTGATTCTGTAAAACTACTAAAATTTGAAAAATTTAAAACACGAAAGTATTCAGGCGTATATATATAACTTTTTCAGAAATGAAACTCCAAAATATTTTAATTAGATTATTAGTGCACAATTCCTGGGTCATAACAAAACTGAAGTTGGAAGAGTCTATCCAAAGAAAATTTAGTTTTTATTGATCGGATGAGAACTTCTTCATTACTATCTACGAGGATGGATAAAAAAAGTTTTCAAGGGTAATAAAATTTGTTTATATAACTTTGGACAGAAAATACAAAAGAGAAAAAAGAGGCCTACTTGCCGATCATTTTTCCACATATTTATCAAATCTATTTAGGCATTTATCTGAACGCAACACCAAACTGTTTAACTCGGCTTTGTAGAAATCATGTCCTGTCCATTGAGCCAGTTCTCAGCAACTGTTTTCACATCACTCTTTGAAGAAAATCTTGTTCCAGATAAGTGTTCCTTCAATTTCGGAAAAAGGAAATAATCATTGGGCCATCGTGAAGTTATCCGACGCAAACCTCTCGTCATGTTGAGTGATGGTGTCATCCTCCTGCATGACAATACACATACTGCTCGCAAAACTCAAGAATTGCTGTGAAAGTTCAAGTGGGAAGTCTGGAGCCACCCCCCTACAGCCCAGATTCGGCATCCAATATGGGTTCCAGAAACTTATCTGGAACAAGGTTCTCTTCAGAAAGTGATGTGAAAACAGTTGTCGAGAACTGGGCCAATGGACGAAACGTGATTTTTTCCAAGCCGGGTTGAACAAGTTGCTCCTGCGTTCAGATAAATGCTTAAATAGATTTGGCGATTATGTGTAAAAGTGATCGGCAAATATGCCTCTTAACTCCCGTTTGTTTTTTCTGTCCAATGTTAATAAACAATTCTTTGTCTCCCTTGTAATTTTTTTGGACCCATCCTTGCAATTATTATTTGGCCTGAAAGTGATGAAAAGTTGAAATATTTCCAAGATTCCACGGGACTATGAAAATAATTTAACGAAAAAACCCGAAAATTCGATTATGTCTTAACTAAATGGGAAGATGGCCCTTTTTCTACTGAAAATGAAAAAAAAATATTTCACGATAAGAACACAGGAACTTCTCCAAAATTCTTACCCGACTTAATTATACATTGCTGTGTTCATTCATAACATCAAAAATGGGTATTACCTTAGGACATTTTGAAATGAGAGCCTATTGCAATATGTTAAAAATATGCAACCCTTTAAGAATATGTTTGCCGCGCAAACTTTTATAAGACTTTATTTCTTCTTAAATAAAGTAAGACATCATTTCTACGTCTTTCAAGGGGTTGATGTAAGATGATGTATAAATGAAAAGACGTATAATCCAAATTTACTAAACAAATTTGATAATTAAAAATTTAATGCCACTAATTCAAATTCATTTAAAAGGATTAACTTTAAAGTTTTTTTAAGATCGTACTACATAGTGTGGAATTCAATAATTGAATTCTAAAATTAAAAAATTATCACAAAAGTGAGAAAAATCATACATTTATTCCATATCTTGAATATTAATTGCACATATTTTATATAATTTATGTGCATGCAGTCAGGCGTTTAATTACGAAAAGCTTTAACCATCTTCTGACGTGCTGATTCTCTGTAAGTGATATAAGTACAACATTATCAATCGAATTAAATTTAATGAATGTTTTTTCACTATTCTTATGGCAAGAGAAATAAGTTCGAAGGTTTTTAATGGAGTCCATTGTGACTTTACAGAAAGGTGGAATAACTTCGTCACCATCGCTTAAATTAGCACCGGACAATTTGTCTCCTATTAATTCATCAATTGTGAATACTTTCGAAGTCATATTTTTATCACAGTTCATTTACTAAAAAGGAGGGAATTTTCACTTTTTAGAAAAGGGTAAAAAGACGTATAATGGAAGATTTACGTCAGATAAACAAAGCACTTCATCATAACAGTGAATACGAATGAATCGGGACTCTGATTAAACGACGTATAAATGAGAACCGATGCTCCTTTAGTTTCAATATACAATGAGGGGAAATAGTATAATTCTTCATGATTCGTCTAAGTGTTTAATTAGTGAGTTGAAATACAATTTCCAAATTAAGTGACACTACGCTATTAAAGAACATTATACAATTGCATTTTTCCATGAGAGATTTTTTTAATTACGAATTAAATATTTTTACATCATGGCTCTGTTTACCTTCAGCCAGCGGTGTCCTACTGGTAAGGTCTGCCTTGGGGTGGGAGGTTTCCAGATTCTAAACTCATTTCATTGAACATCCGCCGAGTAGGTGGACCTGGTGCACGTTAAATCCACGTAGGATTTCAACATTCTCCCGTTAGCGTGGAGCGGAAGTTTGCAATTCGAAATTACGTGGTCCACCCTAAAATACCTCTCGTATTGCTTCCAAAAGGAACAATAATATAACTAAAGTTTAAAGTGTTTACTTTCAACAAAATATAGTAAAGCATCGTTAATACGTTTCTGATTCGTACGTCGTTTCATTACAGCCCGTTATTTTTACAGTAACCATTGTAATAATAAAGCACTTAGTTTATACGAAGGGAATTTCGGTTATACATCGTTTTCCCACATTCCAGAATTCTCAGATTTTCTGCATCGGTCAGTATTTCTCCATTCCTATTAAGGGCGAAACTTTTCCTAAAAGGCAGGGGGGATAACGTGATGAAAAATGCGGAGAAATTATTCCGCCTTCCGCTAAAGACCAGTGGACTCCATTGAATAACGTCGAACTTATTTTATTTGTCAAAATCCTAATGAAAAAATATTCAATGAAATAAATTTGATTCTCAATGCTGTACTTGATACTCACAGACAATCAGCTTCTTGGACTGGGGTGGCCTAGTGGTATAGTCCCGGCTTCGGGGCAGTAGTCTTTCAGGTTCGAAACTCAATTCCTCTTAAGCCGCCGCGAGAAAAAACCCCGACACTAGATAAGCCGATGGCGGTCGTTGTGGAAACGGGATGTTCCACTACATTTTGAGGGTGAAGAAAAGGGCTTTATTTCATTTGGCGCAGATGGAACTGGCGGAAGTCTCGTTTCGCTTTGTACTTCGGTCGAAAACGAATTCCTCGCCCAACGAAGTGCGCTTAATTTGCAAATGTTGCGGTTTATTTTATACCCATTTCCCTCCCTTCTTCGACTCATCTACTTGAGGTAACTCTATTCAGGTTTTTCTCGTGATGGTCCTCTGCACGTTAAATCATACGCAGGAGGCCAAACGTTCCCCAGCTGGTGGTGCGGTCACTCCAGTTCAGGCGTCACTTAAACTTACTTATCCGCGGTTCAAAACTAAAAGGACCGTAGCCCTCTTGTTGCTACAAAACAGGAAGTTTATAAACTAAACATATAATCAGCTTGTCAAACGACGATTAAAGATTTTTTAATAAAACTTCTACTTGCAATCAAAGGAATTGTATAATATAAGAAATGCAATCAAGATATGGAATACAGGTTTGATTTTTCACG
This sequence comes from Araneus ventricosus, assembly GCA_013235015.1. Taxonomy (NCBI): domain Eukaryota; kingdom Metazoa; phylum Arthropoda; class Arachnida; order Araneae; family Araneidae; genus Araneus; species Araneus ventricosus. Next base: position 10,466 of record BGPR01035446.1, on the reverse strand, counting down.
CTGTTATGATAAATGTTTAATTATAGAACTTAATTATTATTTTCATTACTATGTAGTTCAGGTCATCAATGATAGAATTATATATTCTATAATAAACGATTAAATAATAAACTTCATAGCTAATGAATTCTTTTGATTCTATTTGAAAAATTTCTTCGGAAATGAAATGTCTATGGTATTAAAAGATTCTCTAAGAAAAGCTACAAAGAGAGTGAATTCACTCACATAAAAACTCATCTTCATCTTCCACATTATCTTTCTTTGTGACGTAACATTTCTTTGGGACGTTGCGTTTGGGATAGCGAAGCTTTGAATTTGTATCTAAAACGGTAAAAGTATATCATAAAAATATTTTGAAAATAATTTTTCTGAGAGAAGTTGAGAAAACAAATTTACTTAATTTCCCAATAACCTATAGAAAAATCTACCAAGTTTCTTTAATTTTTAAAACCAGCGGGAGTGGTCTTCCTAAAACTTTCTCGTATTCGCCCTAACGCGGGTGGGGGAAAAAAGGCACAGAGAGGCAGTAACATGGACGATTCTCTAACACGGGAGGGGAAAACCGCGAGCGCCGTTTTTTTCGCAACGTAGAATGGTGAAGAAACCGAATATACAATTTGAAAGCCTTTTTTTCAACCGGCTGAAACCAAGATTGGACACATATCTACAATTAAGAAAAGAAGACCACATATTTATGCAATAGGGTTAAGGAGTTATCGTGTTCACAAGTTTATGATTATACAGACCGACAGACAGTCAATCCTTCTACGGATTTGGTCAAAAATTTGGTACGGACCTACATTCCTTATGATAAAAACTATGTACCAAATTTTATCTATCTATCTATTTAAGTTTTTGAGTTATCGTGTTCACATGAAAGCGAAAAGACGCACTTCCCGTGGACGGATTTTGACCAAACTTTGACAGAAACCTACAAATTATGTGTAAAGATCACAGGACAAATTTAATCCTTCTAGTTTCAATACAATTTTAATTAACGTGTTCACAAACAGACAGATAAACAGAAAATTATAATTCCAAAATTGTGTTTTTCGTACTTGGGAGTTCTAAAACGGGGAGTTTCCTCAAAATCTCGAGTTCGAATTTTTTGAAGATTACAATACTTTCTGTTATGAGAAAAAATATGTCCATTAATAGATCATACATATTAATTAAAATTGTTAAATCCTATTACTTTTAAATATTTACGATTAAAACGGGAAATAAAAATTTATTAAACAAAAGTTCGATAAGCCAGACGATGTGAATATCCATAAAATGTTTAAAAAATATAAGCAAATAGGTACAATGGGGTGACAGAAAAATGTGAACACCTTTGGATTTGCACAGGTTTCCGAATATCTTCCGAAATGCTTAAGGGAGTTTCCTTGAACTTCGACCATGTAAGTAATAGGCTTAAACTCACATTTTTCAATGAAGTTTCGGTCCCGAAGGCATTTAGGGGACCGACTACAAATTGATGAAGATGAATGCTATTTTGGCTCACCCCATTTCACAGAAATATGATAATGATTCGCAGGGAGGTGAATTTCGGTTGAATTTAAAAGGAGCTAAATTATGAGGGTTCTTGCACAAATTTATATTTTCTAAACATGAAACTTCGAACAGTAATAATGGATTTTTGGAAAGTTAAATGTCCGAATACGCATGTATACTAATAAATTAAATACATTATTTAAATTGCATTTCAACGGTAACATTTCGAAGATTAAAGTTTAAGAAATATAAACTTGTTCAAGAACCCTCATCATTTAGCTTCTCTTAAAGTGCAACTGATACACTGTGACGCAAAAGTTTAGAAAATGAACAAATTCACACAGATTTCAAAATACATTCGATCAATTTTCTAACACGGCTGTAGTGAACTGTGCTACATACGCATACACAATATTATAACAATAAAAGTTGACTTGAGCATATTTTAAGTTATTAAGAAATTAGAAACAAAATTAGCATTGTTTAAAAAGTTCAGACAAAACTGAAATGGAGTTAAAATAAAAAGGATTTAAAGCCTCATTGTTCATCCATTTTTGTTCATTAGTTCATAAATACGAGTTTTCTTGAAGAAACTAAATCTTGCATAGTTTAGTGCTCGATTTTGCATCAAACATCGTCAATACATCTCTTGAGTTCATTTACAGAAGAGTATTGTCGACCATTGCTGTAAACTTTGAGACACATGATGCCCCAAAGATTCTCTATTGTATTAAGATCTGGGGTACATGCTGGTCGGTCGAGAACTTTTATATTCTGAGAATTAAACTAGACTTTTGTGTTGTTTGCAGTGTGAATCCAAGCATTATCTTGCTGAAATTTTCTTTGAGAGCCACCTAGAAGCCAGCAAATGGTAGCAGGTTATCCGCCAATGTCTTGGCATAATGTTGTGATGCTTGGCGACCACTGGTAAAGTGCGGAGACACTTGTCCGTTGTAGCAAAAGGCTGTCCAAACCATCACCGAGACACGACCTTGTCTGCGACTAAAAATACACCGAGGTTCTTTGCGCAAGTCATGCCAGTACCATGCCCAACCATTTGGACCATCCAGATTCCACTTTTTCTTATAACTTAATATCACTGATTGCCCTTTCTGTCCTTATGACATAATGAGTTCGAGCCCACAACATTCTTTGTGAGTTATTCTGTGGCTTTAGAGCTGGTTTCTTTTTCATTTTGCAATGAATCATAGTTCCTGTTCCCAAAATTCGTCTACGAATTGTATCCTTTGATACCGAGAGTCCTGATGACCTTTGAACATCACGAACAGTCATTTGTTGGGTACTCGATAGTCTTTGGATCTGACGATCATCGCGTTTATTCGTCACACGCGGCCTCCCAGATCTGCGTTTTGCTTTATGTAAGCATCCTGTAGTGTTGGGATTCTCAACACGCATTCGCCGATGGAGGGAGCTCTCCTTCCCCGAGGGTCGGGGATTGTTTTTAATCAGTCGAGTTGAGAACTCGAAGGCTGGAGGGACTTTTCGGAAAGCGTCGGCGAGTGAGGCCGGAATCCCAACGTTTATTTCGATTTGACGTAGGGTCCAGACGTATCTTTTTGTCTGTGACCGCGAAGGGTCGCAACAATTATTCCTATTTTGCTATTCTGTCCGTACTCAGTGTTTGTCCAGTCTTCTGTGTTGTCATCTAAATAAACTGTTATTTGTATCTCATCACTGGAGCATGATAATCCATTCAAAAGAACCAACACCATAAAAAAAGGGTTACCACCATCACACATCCAATAGATAAAACTCGATAAATAGATTTCTTTGATCGTGTAATAATAGCCCAAATTTCCGAAACGAGCTTACTTTCAGCTTTCCACTGCCAAATTTTCATAACCTCATCCGTTTGAATTTTTTTCGCTCGCGGCATCTCGACTACGAAGTGTTATTATTTGCAGAACTTAAGTACTCGAAATCTATGAAGTCATCTCTTTAAATTTGCATATGCTAACAAAAATTATCAGAAACTCGTAATCGTGTCTAAACTTTTGCAACAAGAAATTTTTTGTTTCTATCCAAAATATAAGTATGATAGCAAATAAAACATGTGTGTTTTCGTATTTTAAAAAAGTTATTGAATGTGTTTAAAGGCTTTGATAATTCTACTATCACAATTTTAAAGCTAAATAACATCAGTGTCTAAAATTTTGCCTCGCAATGTATTCACCTCACTACAATACCAATATATTTCTGAATCTTAACGGTATTTAACTGGCATTTTTATATAAGTTGCCTTATGTATTTGGCTTTGAAGCTATTAAAGAAAAGTTATGCAATGACTCGCACATGTGCAGAAACAAAATACTTATTATAAATACTTATATTTGCTCTACTATTAAAAATATTCACTTCAAATTTTAATACAGTGCTTATCTATTATATTTTCGAGTTCCATGTAAGTTTCGCATAATTTTGCTTAATACTCTGCATGCTATAAGCAAAAAACATCCTGGAAAAAATGGGATTTTTTAAGAAAACCTTTATATCTTCCAGAATATACATGTTTTCTTTACTAAAATGCATGTAAGTAATGTGCGTATTAAACATAACCATTGATGAAAGTTACATATCTTTATCAGCTTTATGTAAATATAAAATTTTATTAAATTTTTTGATTTTTTTTTGCTTATCATGCAGAGTTTTACGCTAAATTTTGCGAAAATAACAGAATGCCCGACATATATAAAAAACATTGTATTAAAATTTGAAGTAAATACCTCAAATATTCAAGCTACTTATTTCAAATTTTAATAGATACTGTCGAGTATACTGTAAATGTCGCAAAATTTGGCGTAAAACTCTAAATGTTATAAGCAGAAAACATGAAAAAAATCTGGGATGTTTTAAAGAAACCTTTGTATCTTCCCGAATATTCATGATATTTTTATGAAAATGCATGTAAGCAGTATACATGAAAAGCAAAATTATTGATGAAAGTTTCAAACCATTATCAAGTTCCTGTGAAACGGGGTGAGCCCACATTTTTTTCATCTTCATCAATTTGTGGACGGTCCCCTAAATGTCCTCGTGACAAAATCTTCACTGTAGAATGTGAGTTCACACGATTGTGTGTCCTACGATTCTCCACAACTGATTGTGAATCATTGTATTCAAATTAACTCCAAATGTTTCGCATTTTACCAATCTTGCAATACTTTTGGCCCGTAGTATATGTTCATTACTTTTTTCTAAATCAGCAACTGGCAGTTTATAGTAGAAACTAAGGTGATCTAATGCATTTACTCGGCCATATTTTGCAATCTATACTGCTTTTTGAAAAAGTTATTGCGGACATTTTCATGAAAAATCTAAAAAAATTATTTTTAGATTGAGAATGCGCCATTTGCATTGTCTTCATATATTAGAGACATCATTTTACTTTTACCCATTTCTGTCACTCCGAATGAGCGGAAGACTTATTTTCGAGTTTAAGTACACATCCTACGTGATACCTCAATAAAATTGCATCTTGAATAACATCGGAAGAAAAATTAATTAATCTTAACAGTCTCCCTAATATGGATTGCGTAAAAAATTAAAGATAATTTTAATTCTATATAGTATATCCTTTAAAAGATAATAAAAACGATATTCAGGCGAACTGAACTCGGCATCTATAAATATGACATTTCTTTACTTTATTTTGGACAAAGGATGAGATCGAGGCTTACTTTTAGAACAATCAGGTTCTGTCAGGTTTTCTACCATGTCACCAAACATATTATTCATCTCCATGCATTGGAATAAATTTTCCAATATCTTCAGAGCGGTTTCGGCGGATTTAAAAATTTTGTTTCCGAATTCCTTCGGTTTAACAGCTCGAAAAGTTATGAAGGTTGAGGTCATCTAGCAAGAGAAAAAAGAGAAATTTCTAATTTCATTTTTAATAAAAAATTCTATTGTACTTCTTACTCTTATAAGTTTTTTTCCTTACATTAAGAAGCGAATTTTCAAGCTTATAGTTGACCGGCAGTATCAGCATAAAATAAGTTGGCCTTATTAGAGCATTCTGCAACAAGCACATTTTCCAAACTATCCAGTGTATTTGGTGGTTATTTCAATCGGAAATATGTGAGTTGCCTCTAACCAACATATTTCTTGAACTCCTATCCGTACTATCATTTTTAAACAAATGTTTCACTAGGAAAATATTGAAATCTGTAGAATTTTATTAATTTTTAATGTTAAAAAATAATTATTGATCTTTTGGATTTTCTCGACATAGTAATTATGGAAAGTGGGATAAACCCATATTAAAAGATGTACAGTCGGACCTCTATTTAACGAAGTCGCTAAATCTTGCAAAAAAGTTCGTTATATGGAAAATTCGTTAAATAGAGATTCACCTTTTAAAATACTTTAAACTACACAAAACAGATTTTAAATTCATAAACACAAAATATTATTAGAAAAGTAATTAATCACATCTTTATTTTGTAAATTAATATCTATTTGTTTTATATATCTTACTCATCAAAAAGAAATCTGCTTGGAAAACAAGAATAAGGCAAAGCATTGTCCAGGAATACACTGTATTTTAAATTCTAAAAAATAATTTTATATTGAAATTAATGAATTTTAGCATTTCATCATATGAAGGCTTGTTGATCTCTGCACCATGATCATTTCCATCTTCGTCTTCATCGCAATTCATTGCTGTATTGTTTTTATTTTTCACACTGTCCACTTCAAAACTGACTCATCCACATCTTCATAGACACATGCTTTTAAACGTTTTGAACAAGAATTCGATGAATCATAATTTTATATCTTATCACGATTTTTTTATTATGATTAATAAGCTGTTTGGAGGAATACCAAATTTTACAGCAATATCCTTTTTTCACGCCTTTATCCACCTCATGAAGAATTAAATTTTTTTCTTTGATGCTCAAGCAATTTCGCTTTGACATTTTCCCGCTTCAAGGTCATTGATCACCATAAAATGTGTTAAAACAACGAATAAGTTGAAATATTTTGAGAAATAGGAAGAGAAAAAAATATTGGATCACAAGAAAAAGTTCGTTAAATAGAGAATGCACTTCGCTATTTGGAGGTTATTTTACGAAGAAATTCGCAAAATGTTCTTGGTTCCAAGAAGAAGTTCACAAAATAGAGAAATTCGCGAAATAGAGGTTCGTAAAATAGAGGTCCGACTGTATTTAAATGCAAAGAAAAATTACAATAAATCATGTTTTCTCGAAAGGAAACTCTTATACACTTTTAGGTTTAAAAATACTTAATACAATATGCAAAATATGAAAGTTTTCATTAATTTCATCATGGTTATTCAAATCAAATGATTCTATTTTCTTCGAATTAATTCATTTGAAGTTCGATCCAAACATTTTTTAAGACATAATGATTCACATGATGAATTTGATGCATCAGATAATGTCAAGTTTCTCTCCTTTATCGAATGAACAAATTAGGAAAATTAAGAAAGAACTTAAGAAATCTCAAGTTTAATAAAAATAATTTCAGTAAATCGTAAGGAGTATAAATATGAACAAAATTTGCACATAGCCAGAGATGAAACAAACTTACCGTTTCTGATGAAGGTGAATTCGTTTCCATGACGATAGAAATATCTGAAGTAGCACCTGCACCTATTGAAAGATTTATTTCATAATTCAGGTGTTTTGGCTAAAAGCAGACGAAAAATTTAAAATGAAGCACACACAAAATAAATCGATGTATCACGATGCCTCACCTCTGTTAGAGATCATGCGCTTAGAAGGTGCTGGATTCGGAACTGCGAACAGCTTAAAATCTGCTCTTGAATCTTCATTGCCTGAAATACATTATGAGAGAAAATACCGTAAAACATACAATAAAATCAACAATTAGTTCAAAGTAAATAAAATTCTCTTACATAAGAATAAATGCTATTTATATAATTTTCATTCACTAAAAATATTGCGTTGTCTCAAGATGTTAATATCAAATGAAAATTCCTGAGAAAATATAACGGAAATATATAGATTCTGTTTCCACTTTTATTCATATACTAGCCACCTTCGGCGACTAGCTTGTTCACCGGGAATATAAATTCAATTGAATCTCTTGTGTATAATTTGATATTCATGGTTCCCTTAAATTAAGTAATCTTAAATTTCAAATTCTGATAGAGAATTAAACCATGTACTTTCAGAAGCCTTGCATCTGCTCTGTCCGTTGTCTGCATGACTGTCACTAATGAAATCAAGTAACCGTCTGTGTCATGTAACATCGTCATGTCGGCATCAACTTCACTCTTATTCCTATCGAAAAATATGTCTTTGATTTTAACTTTGAAATGGAACGGTACATTTTAATTCCAGTCGCATGTTAACTGGATGAAAATATTCTGATTAAAACATAGCATTAAACATTAAGATATTACCTTAGCTTTCACCTATGATAGAGAAACACGCAATAAAGGTTTGTTTAAACAATGAAAATGGTTTGAATTGCGTTGCAACAATGAAAAGTATTGTTGTAAATTATGCTAAAAAATATTTTTTTTAAAAAATTATTAAAATTAGAGAAAAAATCGTACGGCAACTTAATTGATATAATTGTAAAGATAATTGTTCGCAAATTCAGATGGTGTAAAAATAATTTTTGTTCTGTAATATTTTCGGAATTTATTAAAGAAAAACGCTAAATTTTCTCTAAATTATTAATTAATTGAAATTTCAAATAAGGGTTCCTAGGTGCACATTTCCACCCTAAGAAGGATGTTTGTGCCAAATTTCGTAGCTCTAGGCCCAGCGGTCTGCCCTGTAGAGCGCCAACACACACAGACGCACATTCGCCTTTATTAGTAGTAGAGATAGTAAATTAAATTTTCACCTACAGAATATCAAGTTTTTCTAATCTAAAATTTTGAACTGAATACATAAATAAACATAAATTTCACCTTTTGGCTGCCCATCAGTGGTTTTGTTCCTGGGTCGCTTAAATTTAGTCATCATGAATTCTGGCACCTTGGGTGTGATTCCTGAAAAATGATGATGAAACAACTCTCAATACCAAATATTAATATTCTTAGATTTGAAAGTTGTGTCTACAATGCGACGTAAAAGTGTATATCAGGGGTGGGGAAAATTTCTGAGCTGGATTGTCTCATGAAATTTTGACAGTTAGGCAAATGGCCGCACTAGCAGAATCTTAAGCGTTATATATATATTTTTAGTAATTATTATTTTATTACAGAAATTCAATGCAAATTTTAAATAACTTACAAGGCCGCATTAGGAACTCAAGTAGGCCAAATGCGCCCTGTTAGGCCGCAGGTTCCCCACCCTTGGTTTAGACAAATAATAAATTTGGTACAGTTCGCAAAATGTTTAATCAATTTTTTAACACTGTTTCAGTATCCTTTGTTATGAATACACTATTAATAACAACAAAACAAAAAATAATTTGAAAGGATTGCATCATCATCTAAAATCTGATTGTGCCTTTACTCCTGTAAATTGGTACTTAAATACGCGCTATCTTCTGAAAAAAGTATATTTTGCATGATTTGGAGTTAAATTTCTCACCATACGTTCTCGATGTATCTCTAGGCTCATTTATAGATGTGTATTGTCTATTATTGCCCATTGGCGGCTCGTCAGCCCAGAAACAAGCGGTGTTGCAGAAGTTGTATTGACCTAAGTTCTAGGAAATTTTATGCTGATTATTTTGGAATATAATGATGATATACTAAAAATTGATAATTTTTGAGTTATAAGCAAAAAAGTGGGAAAATGTTTTTTCAAGTTTTTGGCTATAACTAAAATTCGAACATAAAATTTTTGGTGGAAAGCCTCAGATTCGTAATCAGCACTCCAGAGAAGATAAAGGAGCAAAAAATTACATCTCCCCCAGAATTTGATTTTAAAAAACTACATAACGGCTGGACTACTGACAGAAAGCGAAAAAAAGCCAAATGAGGAAGTCACGCCAAGAGTGAGCTGCTCCGGAGTGCAGCTCACGGGTTTCTAATTTCAGTGGGAGAAAGGGTTGCTTTTTTCTTCCAATTGAGCGTTGCTAAATGCGGGAAATTTCAATTCTAGGGGGGCAAAATTATCTTCAGCTCTGAGCTGTCTCTCTCTTAATTTTGGATTTATTTTCCGTCTTTACGTTTTTTATTCCTTTTTCTGCCATTTTCGATTATAATTGAACTCTTCAAGTGGAAAAGTAGGCCAATTAGAATAAAAATCGAAAATACAAGTTTTAAAATAAGTTCAGGCGGGACTGCAGCTCTGCAGCCCTCATGGACGAGCCGCCACTGCTATTGCCGTTCACTTTATGACACATGGAGAAGATTCTCGATTGGATTAAGATCAGAACTATATGGTGACCAATAGATAAATTTCATATTTCGCGAATTAAACCAAATTTTGTTGTTGCAATGTAAATCTAAGCATCGTTTTGCTAAAATTTCGGCAAATAGTAGCAGTTTATTATCCTCCGATAACATCGGTAGCGGCGATTGTGAAATAGGGGGCAAAAAACTTAAAGACATCTAAAAATACTGGGGATTATAGATGGAAGATAGCAAAATTTAAAAACTTTGGTGCAAAATGTCAAATTTGGATCTTCTCCGGAAAAAATGAGACAGATATGTAAAAGATGACAATTGAAATAAAAATTTAATTTTTCCCGCACCCCCAAGGGTAAGGTGTCTCTCAGGCCTAGGTTGGGAACCTCTGACCTAGTGGGTAACGCATTAATGCATACAGGAGCCATTCGTTACTTCCGGCATTTTGACCGAAAGCAGTTGCAATTCTAATTGGTCATAAAGTTTCACTAACGAATATTTTCGTTTTTTACACATTACATTGTTCATTACAAGACTCAAAATTTCTCTTACATACTCTTCAATTAAAATATGATTTCTCTTGAATCTATCAGTTAAACATTCTACAGATTCTTTCAGTGGAGGCTTTTCAGCTCAGAAACGAGCA
>BGPR01035445.1:0-15967 GCA_013235015.1 Araneus ventricosus | reverse complement strand
GTTACGTATTGCTAGTCTAGATTCAACGTGTATTTCCCATGAGGACCGTATAGCGTCCTGTACTGTTTCGAAAACTATTTATTATTACTCCATGCCTTTTCTTTATATTTTCCCTTTTTTATTTTTCTATTTTCCCCGCCTCCTCCTCTCCGACCTATACCTTTGCGCTGCCCGTACATCCTTGCCTCGTGTCATGTTTAAAATATTCATTCCGGAAACGATTTTCGCCCTAGCTGTAACTGTAATCTGTTTGTTCGGAACGCCAGGCGTTGGTGATTGAAGTGGTAAAAGGCAAATATTTGCGATTTGCCGGTAACAGGGTTTCAAACGACCTCACAGATTCGCCCCTGTGGTTTCTCGTTCTGCAACCCGTTTCACTTTTGAATGCGTTAGATTACAGCCTTGAAATTTCCGAACAGAAAAGGAAAAAAAGTGAACGAGTCGAACTCCACGCGAAATGGAGCGATAGTTTTTCATCACCTTTTTCTATTTTTTTCTCTGTGTTGTGTTCGCATATTTCGAAATAAACTATCCTCTTTTATCAATATATATAGAGGAATAGTAGAACAAATGGTGTTTTAGCACACCAACAAGTGTAATTTTTTCCTCGTATCTTGTGCAAACTTGAATGGAGGTGGAAGATGAGCCAACGCTGCGTAGGAGGACCGCTTATGTTGAGACATTGCTCATTTTGGTGGGGGGAAAACAGCATGGTGCGAAATGGAGATTGTTACAGAGAAGACTTCTTTGACGGCAGAGTATTATTCAGAAACATGTAAACTATTAAACATTTTCTGTTCTTGCATTCGAAGAATACGATTTAAAATTAAAATGTAGTTTGTTTGTTTTATTGGTCTCCCCTTATAACGCGAAAAATGTTGTGGGGAAGTTACGAATTCGACCGCCACAGATTGACCAACTTCAATTCTATTGGATATTAGAATACAAAATAGGCAAGGTGTTTACAGGATAGAAGTATAGAATTGAGAGAGGCATGATGGAATACAGTGTTTGATTAGGTATTACATTAATATTTATTGAACTTGTAGTAGTTGAAGGATTGTCTTGAACAAACGCCCTTCTTTTAAACGGGAATATATACAAAGCATATAGTAGAGCAAAAATGGTAGTTTTTATTACACAAATCAAGTATAAATTTCTTCCTTGCACTATTTATATGCAATTTGAAAATGGTAGAGGTGGAAAAGGATGATCTGCTTAGGAGACGAATTTATATCGATTCATTTGCTCATTGTTATAAAAGAATATCAAAATGGTGCAAAAGAGTCCTGATTTATTAAGAAGACTGGCAAATCACAAAGCATTTATCTGTCTTGCATATAACGAACACTTTATTTAAAATCACTTCAATTTAACGGTTTTCTTATAAGCGCCTGGCAAATTATGCATATGGCGTTTATTTATCTTCGCTGGAAACGGGTATAAACGGTTGTCAAGAATTGATCAGTTGTTGAATTCTGATTGCATATTTTAAATACCTATTCGATTGATTTTTGAAAACTGAAAATAAAAAATGAAACTAGTTCATTGGATTTGGGAACAAATCCCCCAAAAAAAAATGGACTTCATACCACTAACTGACATGATTTCAATAGCTCAATATGATATGAGGTTTCGCTGCACCAAAACCATTCCCTGCCAAAATAACCGTAAAGAGGGTCACGGGATCTTCTAGCTATAATTTGGGAGAAATCTTAGCTGCAGTGCCTAAAACTATGCTCACTATTCTATCAGAACATCAAAATTTCTTCTAACCGTAACAACAATTGTGCGTAGCAGAAGTTCCAACTTGTGTTAAGCTGGCATTCACGAGGGTCTGCTTATTCATTTGGCCCAACACCTGCTCTGTTGCCCACTGATTCAAGTCGATCGATTTAGATTCACACGGCGGCTCCGCAAAATGCAATATCTGCCTTCGATCCTTATTCTCCCCCACACGGGGAATTTTGCTTTTGGAGAGCACCTCCTCTGATTTCAGTCTAACCGCATTCCTCCTCCAACGCTTCTGTCCACAAATGGGTGATTTATCACCCGCCCTCGAAGAATCACATTTCACTTTTATGACTGGCTGAATGGAAACAACCTCGTTGACCCAACTTCGCTACACTATTTACGTGCCAATTTTTCATTCATTTTAACGCGACGAAGATGTTCATATCCAGTGTTCAAAAAAATTGACTACTCGTGAGTGCCTGCTTAGCTGCAGAACGGTTAGGGTAATCGAAAGCACAGTTGGTAATAGTGGAAACACAAAACATAGAAATTAAAATGAAAAAATTTTGTGTCTCCCAAGTTCTTGTGTACAAAGTGAAAGGCATACTGAAAGTCCACTGGGAGCACAGTGAGATGATTAACTGAGCTGCAAAAAAATTTTTTTTTCATTCCGACACCACTTTTGCAAATTTTATGTAAAATGACCCGCCGGAATCATGATTCCATCTTTGCTGCATCACCACCCGGGACGTCTCCCTATTTTACACACTGTCCGTAATTTATACAGAATTTGATTTGGAGGGGGAAACAATTATTTAACCGTTACCATCTTCTGAGGGCGAAAGTTCTAAAATATAAATATCATTTGTATAAACATTTGATTTGGGAGGATTTTATCCCCTCAACTTAAAAAAAATCAATAAAAATTATTTGGTTTATTTTCGCAATTTTTCACTTATTTTCTACATAATCCAGTCGAAGCACTTCAAACTAAACACCCCAATATAATAAAAATATATTTCAACACGGGTCAGGGGAGAGGTCCCAGGCCCCGACAAGAAATAATGTAACAACGTAGCCGCTCTTGTTTTTTTTATCATCATATATGTAATTTTATGGCCATGAATTTGATTTGAGGGGAAAATAATAGGTATTAACACAAAATAATAAAAAAAAATAAAATAAAATAAAAATATAATATATAATAAGTAATAATAATAATAGATATCATAATATAAAATAATAAATGTAATTTGTACCTTCATCTATATGCTTGCTTTCCTTGTACCATGAAGTAGAAGTTTTTGTACCAACGACCAGCAGTTATTCTACAACATACTCGCATTGAATGCAAGCCATACTGTTTTTCTTTTGCGATTCAGGTGTTTCATAACGTTGAATTTTTTAAAAGTTGTCTATCTGAAGTCTCACGAAGTTCCTTTCCTTGGTTTTTTTAGCTCCCACTAAGACAAGGAAATTTAGTTTCAAAGCAATCCATTCGTCTTTATCCACACACAAACTGTTTGATCAATCCTTTCGAGTTTGATGCAAAAGACAACGTTGTTATGAATCTTCCAACTTTCTGTGAGGGCTGACCCTCCTGTTTTCGCCAGAAGGTTAGTTATATATTTTATTATATGGGTGTTTGGGTGAGGAAAAGGGGGGGGGGTGTTGAAGCTGAATATGTAGAAAATAAGTGAAAATTGCGAAAACAAACCAGAAAAACTGGTCATTTTTACGATTTTTTTTAATTGTGGGACATTCTGTCCTCCCCTTGTTAAGCAAAATGTTCATTTTTAGAATTTTTCATCTTCGGTTCTCAGACATTTAACGGTTTAAAATAATCGTTTTTTCCCTCCAAATCAAAATTAATGGCCAAAAAAATTACCGGACAGTGATAAAAATCTGGGGAGGCGCCCGAGAAAACGATGGGTGATAGTGTCAGGGCCTGATCCAGGAGGTCATTTTACATAAGCACTTGCAGGAATGTCGGGGCCGATTTCATGCAGCGCAGTGTTATTAAGAACTCAGTGTTGTTAACAAGATATTTTAATAAATTGCACGAAGCGTTATTACTTGTGCTTACTTATAAGTTGCACTGTTAAAAGGTCACACTGTTCTGTTAATAACAAAATTGCAGTAAGCTGGACGGCTCACATTACGAAAGTATCTGTCTTCATTTGAACCTAATTTTATAAGAAGCTTCTTGGAAACAAGCTCAAAGATTGCATTGGAATTGGTTCTTGAAGAGTTAATTATCCCGATGAGTACTGATGGCTTTCAACAAATATTAAATACTCTATTGTTGTTTTTATAATTTATTTCAATTAGTTTCACCGATGAATCAATCATTATAAAAAACAATAAAATATAAAATCAGAAATAAACCCTGCAAATAATATTGTTAATTCGAGTCGCGTGATCACCAGCGCCCTTAGTATTATTAATCAAACTTTGCACTACGAATAGTTGATGACGGAAGATACGGGTACTCAAAAAATAGAAGGACTGAAGAAGGGTACGGAGATAAGAGAAAAGCTTGGTAACGCCATGAGTAGAGTATCAAAATATACAAATGTGTAAATATTTTCCACCAGATTGTCAGATTGATTAAAAACGTATGAAAAAGAAGCATTGAGACGGTTTTCTGCATTGTAACATTATGGAATTTTAATCTACTCTCTTCTATTTATGCTAAGGATATTGCCATTTTAGCTATACATGAAAATACATTTGGAAACTTGAATTTGTCCTTCTGCGATATGTAGAAATTTAATTAATATATTTTTTTGGTCTATTAATTTTATTTCTCATTCCTTTGATGATAACGATTTGTAAGGCTCTAATTTTCATTTGGGACACTTGCAAGCTGTCTTTGTCGAGGATATGCCATTATTTCTCTTTCATCGCTGATGCAAAATGGCAGTCAAAACTAAAGTGAACAAAAATATCTATTTCGAGCAAACATCTAAATGGAATATACACGAAATTAAAATTGCATATTTAAGGCTTCTCTCCCTAAATGGCTAATGAATAAAAGAGAAACATTCTACACTTGAAAACTAGTAGCAACAGTCTAAAGCATTTATCTTCGTCGATTCCCATGGCACACCTTATTGTTAATAAACAATTATTCTATATTGTCGACAAGCGTTTGTATGTTGACTCCTATGTACATTGTATCTAGAGATAAATATGCTTTTCTTCGAATTTGTCTAATAATAAACATATATTTGTTATAACAAGAGAAGAAAAAAGAAATCGAACTGTTATCCTCGTTTTTGAAAATACGATTCAGGCAAAATTTGTACAAAGTTCGATACATAAAGTAAATTGCACTTGGTATTCAAGGCAATTTAAATTCTGCACTAGACTTAAAGGCAACGACATAATGAAACTTTAGTTTGATATTACTTTTCGGCAAAATTCTTATTTTGCAAATATGTTAGAGATTTTGTTACATTCTTAAATATTTTAGGAGAAACGAGCTAAGTTCTGGAGATTAAATTATAAGAATGCATGTTTGGAAGATATATTTACTCGTGAATATTCCAGAGATAACTATATTCTCGACTAGCGATGCATTGTTTTGCTTTACTGCCGCATGCCTGCAAGAGTTAAGAATCTTTACATTGGAAGCGTTTGTTCTATTTAAAGGTATGTCCGATCCATGTGGAGGATAGATGAGACTCATTCTTTAAGAATATTGACTCATATTCATTCTTTAAAGGATTATGTTTTATTACAATGATTAGATATGTTTAAAGAGTGAGCCCCTTGGAAGCAGTGAACAAACGATACGGAAAAGAATGTAATTGGCGAAATAAAGAATAATGAAAAAAGTGAATCCTCTTGGATTGAAAAATAGAATTCAATTGTTATAAATAAGTAACAAACACAAAAATTGTTTTTGATGGTAAAGATTTAAAATTTAAAAATTCACTAGAAGATCGCACCAACAACACTTTGAACGGTGCATTACAAACTGATTTATAAGACAGAGTCCAAGTATTTAAAGATTGAGAACTTGGTTATGATTCCAAAAACTTTCTTTTGATTGTTCAGATAATATCATATTTTAAATTTAATCCAGAACAATCATCACTTATAATATTATTTTAAACGAATAAAAATACCAGGGTTAGTATTTGTTAAAATGGTACTTTTCCCCCATTTTACCATAAAAGTATACTCAAATGGCAAACCATCCTGTAAACTGCCACGCCAGTGACTCCTGACGAAAGATAAAATGTATTTTTCATTTTAATCAGTGCTGCTGCATCATCTAACATACAGAATGAAAACCCTAGTCCTCCTGTTCCCAAGTCTGGACGCCGTTTCCATGTCAGTAGTTTGCATGGCAGTTTAGTAGTTCTATATGCATAGTTAGTAGTAGTTTGTCAGTAGAATAATATGCAGTTTAATAGTTCTTATGCAGTTAGTTGGTAGTTTCCATGTCGTAGAATCTCGCAAGTTTCCATGTTCAGTGTTTTACGCAGTTTGCAATTTATATGCAGTTAGTTAAGAAGTTTCCATGTCAGTAGAATACATGCAGTTTCCTATGTTTTACATGTAATTAGTGGTTCTACAGTAAAGTTAGTAGTTTCCATGTCGTAGAATACACAGTCCAGTAGTTCTACATGCAGTTTGAAGTGTCTATATACAGAGAGTTGTTGAAGTTTCCATAAAATAGAATATATGCAGTGTTCAGTACTCGGAGACAGCAGTACTAGGTTGAATTTAGGTCCTAAAACTTCCAAATGAAAAATAAATTCCAGGCCATTTTCTTACGGAACAAGGAAGAAAACACGTGACCGACTAATCAGAACAGGTTGAACCATTTCAAATACATAAAGGCATTGAGGCTCCCGATTTCCAGTTTGCGACAGGTTGTAGTCGCGGATGCTCCATTACAACACGATGCCGGTCTGAACCATCCTGGTTTCAGTCAACATTGAAGAAATATAATAGACTCAAGAAAAAATATTAATACCTATGTTAATTGCTTTCCACCATAATGCATTCTTTCCGTTTTGGGTGGCATCATTGTATTTATAACCTATTTTTGTACCTTCCGAACGGAACTTCTATTTTTTTAACTCTATTAGATTATAATATGATGAGAGAATTTATTTAAATTGTAGCAAAACTTGATTCACAAAATAGAACTTTTGTCAAGTATATTTTTTTCGAATCAAGGCATAAAGAAGAGTCGATTTTCAATTATAGCCCATACAATGTACCATGGTAAAGTGTCAAATTTATAGTGCAAGTTTTGAATTATAGTTCCATCGTACCAAGTTTAAAGTATCTAGCTTATAGTAAAAGACTCCAATGTAATCCATGTACCAAATGTATACATTGGCAAAATGAGGTGCAATTATATATTTCCCGTTCCACTGTTTTGTATAACTTGTCTTAATCTCTTTAAGAGAAGGTTCTGAAACACAGGTAGCATTCTTGCCAGTCAGTCGTCTTCAGAGGAAACCGTGCATAATATTTCTACGCTTGAAAAGCCAACCGCTGCTTATCGATAAAGAAAATGCTTCATTCAGGGTAAAAATATAGAACCTTTTTCGACAGGAAAACTGTCTCATTCGGGCCTGGGCATTTTCTATAATGAAAACGTCGATGCCAACCTAACGCAGAAGAAAAAAGCTACTTGAAAACATGACGTCGCTGTGGAGACTCAACCAGATCGCGTCTACCGAAAGAAAAAAAAACAATAAAAGAAAGAAATAGAATAATATTAAAGAGCAAACGATAATAAAAGGAAGAAAGAGCAAACATGATCTGGCAACGAGAAGAAGCTCCACTGCTTTGCCGAGGAAAATGTAACGAAAGGTTTCGAGCAGTTGACACTAATGCAGAATGAATAAATGCAGATTGTATAAAAATCCTTTCTAAGAGTGTTTTTAGGACCGATAAAGATAAGGCAGATTATTTTTAGAGTGATTTTTTTGAATGTGAGTCTGTCCTTATCGAATGGGGGGTTATCAATGACTCTCGTTCCAAGGTAATGGTCTGTGGAGGTTTTAGCTCTTTTTGTTGGGCTGGGAGATAGAGTTGTTATTTGTATTATAAACTCATGAATAAGAAAGTATGCTGTTTCTTTTTTGAGGTAAATAGGGTTTTATAAGGAAGAAATACGAGCAAAATTACTTTTATTGGAGATAAATTAGACATAAAGGTTCTTTGAATGTTAATAGAATGAACATTTTAACGAACGAATGCCAACTTACAAGCGTGATGAGAGCAGTTTCTACATAATTCATTGCTAACTATTATTATATTTTTTTTACTAAAAAATTGTTTTAACTATCAGATATTTGACATGGCTTATGCTGATCATTTATCGTGTTAATCATGATTAAAGTTGGCATTTATCTCTAATAAAATTTTCCTCCCCGACTCGAAATAAAATCTATATATAAATGTCCAGAAATGTCTGCAACGATTCATCAATGAGGACAGAAAAACACAATTAAATATTTTGTTTTAACAGTGAAAATGGTTGAATTTAACTGCAACAATGAAAAGTAGTGTTGTAAATAAGTAAATAACTTACTGCTACTTTGTTCATGGTCATTATTGAACGAGGAAATCGATGATTGTATAAAAATATTACTAGCTCAACAATGAAAGAGAAACACTCTTAAATATTTGTTTAAACACAAAAAACGGATGAATTGCGTTCAACAATGAAAAGAATATTATGTATAGATTATGCCAAAAAATGTGCATGAGATTTTGTATTACACTTTTCGTGACTAAATTGTTACACAGTCTGTAGTTACAAAGTAAGCCGTCTTAGATAAGCACAATTTTTCTAGTATTTTAGTTTATCAAAACCAGAAAACTAAAGATGAAACGTTGAAATGTTCCCTTTGATTATAATCTCGCCTTCTTTCATTTACTACATATTTTTCCAGAAATAGAAATACAAAGAAGTCTTTCTCTCTTGCATTAAGATTCCTCATATTGATCAAACTAAGTAGAGTAAAATGGCGAGCAAGTTATAATCAAAGGAACATTTCAAAGGTTTTATCTTTATTTGTTTGGTTTGATAAATCTAAAAAAAATTAGAAAATTGTGCCTTATCTAAGACGGGACTTTAGCTTGCAAACCATAACCTAGAACTGATTGCAACAAATTTGAATACGAAAGATGTAATAAAATCTCACAAACATTTTTGGCATAATTTACAATAATACTTTCATTATGAAAACGCAATTCAACTTGTTTTCATTGTTTGCAAGTAAATATTTAATTGAGTGTTTCTTTCATTATTGAAAGCTGAGGTAATATTTTTATACAATCATCGATTCTCTCAATCAATAATGACGCAGACAAAAGGCGTAGTTATTTCTTTTAACTATTTACAACACCACTTTTCATTGTTGCAGTAAATTCCAACCATTTTCACTGTTAAAAAAACAAATATTTAATTGTGTTTTTTTCTTGTTCCATTGATAGAATGTGTTGCAGACATTTCGGAATATTTATATTATAGATTTTATTTCGTCGGGGAGGAAAATTTTATTATAGAGATAAATGTAACTTTAATCGCTGATTAAAAATGATCAGTATAAGCCATGTCAAATATCTGTGAGAGTTAAAATGTTCTTAGTAAAAAAATATAAAAATTACATAGTAATAGAATTATTATTAGAAACTGCTCTCATCACTGCTTGTAAAAGTTATATTCCATTCATTAAAATGTTCATTCTATTCAAAGAACCTTTTATAACCAATTTGACTAACACAAAAAAGTACTCTTGCTGTATTTCTTCATATAAAACTGCCTATTTACCTCAAAAGAAAACCATTACTTTCTTATTCATAGGTTTATAATAAATAAACTCTATTCTTCCACTCACAAAAAGAGCGGGAAACCTCCCATGTGACCATTACCTGGAACGAGTCATAATGATGCGAGTGGTTTTACCAGATTTCATAAAACGGAAAACATAACCATTCCAAAAAATCTATTCTTAAAAAAAATAATCTGGCCTTATCTTTATCGGTCCTTACAAACACCTTAGAAGACGGTACAATTCCTGCATTTAAATTTACTTCTGCAATTAGTGTCAACTGCTCGAACCTGTTACATTTTCTTTCCTCGGCAAAGCAGGAAGCTTTCTCGCTGCTGGGACTAAGGGTTTGCTCTTCTTTCCTTTTATTATCGTTTGTTTCAATATTATTCTATTTTTCTTTATTTTTTTTCCCTTTTCGGTGACGCGATTCGATTTATGAGGTCTACAGCGATCATTTTCATGGCTTTTTCTTCATGTTAGGGTTGGCATCGACGTTTTCATTATGAAATGTGCCAGGCGTCGAATGGACAGTTTTCCCTGCTTCGAAAAAGGTTCTTCATATTTTTTACCCTGGAATGAAGTCCCTTTTCTTATCGATAAGCGGTGCTTTTCAAAGCGTAGAAATATTTTTATGCACGGTTTCCTCTGGAAGACGACTGACTGGCAAGAATGCTACCTGTGTTTAGAACTCTACTCTTAAAGTTAAGACCAAGTTATACAAACGATGGAACGGGAAATATATAATTGCACCTCATTTTAAATAGTATACATTTGGTACATGGAATTACACTTGGAATCTTTGCACTATAAGCTAGATACTTTAAACTTGGTACGTGGAACTATAATTCAAAAACTTTGCACTATAAATTTGACACTTTACAATTGGTACATGGAGCTATAATTGAAAATCGCTCTTCTTTTATGCCTTGAGTTCGAAAAAATATACTTGACAAAAGTTCTATTTTTGTGAATTTCAAAGTTTTGCTACAATTTAAATAAATTCTCTCATCATATTAGTAATTCTAATAGGGTAAAAATAGTAAAGTTCCGTTCGGAAGGTACAAAAATAGGTTATAAATACAATGATGCACCCAAAGTGGAAAGTATTCATTATAAGGTGGAAAGCAATTAACATAGGTGATAATATTTTTTCTTGAGTCTATTATATTTCTTCAATGTTGAAATTTGAAACCAGGATGGATTTCTGAACCGGCATCGTATTGTAATGGAGCATCCACGACTTCGCCTGTCCTGCGACTGGAAGTTTTGAATGCCTGTAATCGGGAGCTATGCTCATGCCTTTTATGTATTTGAAATGGTTCAAACCTGTTCTGATTAGTCGGTCACGTGATACTCTTCCCTTGTTCCGTAGAAAATGGCCTGATTTATTTTCATTTGGAAAGTTTTTTAAAAGTTTCGGAAATTTTTCAACCTAGTACCATATCTCCGAAATTACTGAACACTGCATATATTCTACTAACATGGAAACTGCTAACTAACTCTCTGTATATAGAACTGCTAAACTGCATGTAGAACTACTGGACATAGAAACTGCATGTATTCTACTGACATGGAAACTACTAACTGCATATAGAACTACTAAACTGCATGTAAAACTACTGAACATGGAAACTGCATGTATTCTACTGACATGGAAACTACTAACTAACTGCATATAGAACTACTAAACTGCATGCAAAACTACTGACATGGAAACGCTTGGTGGTAGAGTCCAGACTTGAGAACGGAGGACTAGGGTTTCGATATTCTGTATCTTGGATGATGCGTAGCGCATGATTAAAATGAAAATACGCATTTTATCTTTCGTCAGGAGTCACTTTGGCGTGGCATGGCAGTTTACAGGATGGTTTGCCATTTGAGTATACTTTTTATGGTAAAATAGGGGAAAATTTTCCTTTAACAAAATACTATAACCCTGAATATTTTTTATTCGTTTAAAATAATATTATAAGTGGTGATTGTTCTAGTTAAATTTAAAATATGATATTATCTGAACAGTAAAGAAAGTTTTGGAATCATAAACCAGGATTTCTCAATCTTTAAATACTTGGGACTCTGTCTTATAAATCAGTTTGTAATGCACCCGTTTCAAAGAGATGTTGTTGAATTTTGCCGATCTTCTAGTGAATTTTAGAATTTTAAATCTTTACCATCAAAACAATTTTGTGTTTGTTACTTATTTATAACAGTGGAATTCTATTTTTCAATCAAGAGAATTCACTTTTTGTTATTCTTTATTTCGCCAATTACATTCTTTTTCAGAATTTTTTATCGTTTATTTCATAGCTTCCAAAGGGGCTCACTCGCCCCAAACATAACTAATCATTACGTTAATAAAACTATATCCTTTAAAGAATGAATATGAACTCAATATTCTTAAAGAATGAGTCTCAACTCTATCCTCCACATGGATCGGACGCTACCGCGCTTTAAATAGAACAAACGCTTCAATGTAAGGTATGCTTAACTC
Organism: Araneus ventricosus; assembly: GCA_013235015.1. Lineage (NCBI taxonomy): Eukaryota > Metazoa > Arthropoda > Arachnida > Araneae > Araneidae > Araneus > Araneus ventricosus. The sequence goes on along the minus strand of BGPR01035445.1, from coordinate 3,925 downwards.
TTGCAGGCATGCAGCTTGATAAAAGCAAAACAATGCATCGCTAGTCAAGGAATATGAACCCATCTCTTTGGAATATTCCACGAGTAATTTAGTGAAAGCGAATATATATCTTCCAAGCAGCATTCTTACTAATTTAATCTCCAGAACAGCTCGTTTCTCCTAAAATATTTAAGAATGTAACATAAATCTCTAACATATTTGCAAAATAAGAGAGAATTTTACCCGAAGTAATATGCAACCTAAAGTTTCGAAAGTATGTCATTGCCTTTAAGTCTAGTGCAGAATTTAAATTGCCTTGAATGCCAAGTGCAATTTACTTTATGTATCGGAACTTTGTACAAATTTGCCTACAGATCGTGATTTTCAAAAACGAGGATAACAGTTCGATTTCTTTTTCTTTCTTATTTATAACAAATATATGTTTATTGTAGACAAATTCAACATATTTTATCTCTATGGATACATTAACACATAGGAACCAGCATACAAACACTTGTCGACATAATATAAGAATAATTGTTTTATTATGTAATAAGTGTGCCATAGGAGGAATCGACGAAGATAAATGTACTTTAGATACATTCGCTACTAGTTTTTCAAGAATTAATAGAATGTTTCTCTTTTATTCAGTATACATTTAGGAGAGAAGCCTCTAAATATGCAATTTTAATTTCGTGTATATTCCATTTAGATGTTTACTCCGAAATAGATATTTTTTGTTCACTTTAGTTTTGACTGCCATTTTACATCAGCGATGAAAAGAAATAATGGCGTATCCTCGGTAAGACGTAGCTTGCAAGTGTCCCAAAATGAAAATTAGAGCCTTACAAATCGTTATCATCAAAGGAATGAGAAATAAAATATTAATAAATTAAAAAATATATTAATTAAATTTCTATATCGCAGAAGGACCATTCAAGTTTCCAAATGTATTTTTCAATTGCTGCTTTCTTCTAAATGGCAATATCCTTAGCATAAATAAGAAGAGAGTAGATTAAAATTCCATAATGTTACAATGCAGAAAACCGTCTCAATGCTTCTTTTTCATACGTTTAATCCAAGCCTCTGACAATCTGGTAGGAAAAATATTTACACATTTGTATATTTTGATACTCTATAACAGCGTTACCCAAGCTTTTTCTCTTATCTCCCGTACCCCTTCTTCAGTCCTTCTATTTTTGAGTACCCCGTATGTCATACCCGTCCATCAACTATTCCTTCGTGCAAAGTTTTGATTAATAATGCTAAGGGCCTCGGTTAGTGTCACGCGACTCGAATTAACTTAATATTATTTGCAGGGTTTATTTCTGATTTTATATTTTATTCCATTTTTTATAATGGTGTTAGTTCCATCGGTGAAATAATTTAATTGAAATAAATTATAAAACAACAATGAAATAATTTAATATTTGTTGAAAGCCATCAATTACTCATCGGGATAATTAACTCTTCAAGTGAAACCAATTCCAATGCAATCTTTGAGCTTGTTTCCAAGAAGCTTCTTATAAAATTAGGTTCAAATGAAGACAGATATATTTTCATGTCATGAGCTGCGTCCAGCTTACTGCAATTTTGTTATTAACAGAACAGTGTGACCTTTTAACAAGTGCAACTTATAAGTAAGCACGAAGTAATAACTTCGTGCAATTTATTAAGTATCTTATTGCTTTAACACTGAGTTCTTAATAACACTGCGCTGCATGAAAATCGGCCCCGACACCATTCCTGCAAATTCTTATGTAAAATGACCTCCTGGATCCGAATATGACCCCCATTTTGCCCCATCACCCATCGTTTTCTCGGGACGCCCCTCCCCAGATTTTTATCACTGTCCGGTAATTTTTTGGCCATTAATTTGATTTGGAGGGGAAAAACGATTATTTTAACCGTTAAATGTCTTCTGAGGGGCTACAGAGATGAAAAGTTCTAAAATATGAACATTTGTAACAAGGGGGAGGATTTGGGAGGGATTTAAAAAAATCGTAAAAATGACCAGTTTTTCTGGTTTGTTTTCGCAATTTTCACTTATTTTCTACATATTCAGCTTCAACACCCCCCCCCCTTTTCCTCACCCAAACACCCATATAATAAAATATAGAAAACGGGTAAAGGGGAGAGGTCCCGAAGCCCTCACAAGAAAGTTTGGAAGATTCACTGTACAACGTTGTCGCTTTTGCACATCAAACTCGGATTGATCAAACAGTTTGTGAAAGCAATGGATAAGACAGGTGATGGATTTAACTTTTTGAAAACTAAATTTCCTTGTCTTAGTGAGGCTAAAACCAAGGAAGGAATTTTCGTGGGGCCCCAGATTAGACAACTTTTTAAAGATTCAACGTTTATGAAACACCTGAATCGCAAAGAAAAACGAGCATGGCTTGCATTCAGAAATGCGAGTATGTTGGCAGAATACTGCTGGTCATTGGTACGAAAAACTTCTACTTCATGGTACAAGAGGAAAGCAAGCACCAGATGAAGGTACTATATTACAAATTACATTTATTATATTTTATATTATATTATCTATTATTATTATTACTTATTATATATTATATTTTTTTATTTTATTTTTATTTTTTTTATTTTTATTTTTATTTTATTTTTGTGTTAATATAATATTTTCCCCCCTCCAAATCAAATTCATGGCCATAAAATTACATAACAGTGATAAAAAAATAAAGAGCGGCTACGTTGTACAGTGAATCTTCCAAACTTTCTTGTCAGGGCTTCGGGACCTCTCCCCCTGACCCGCATTTAGTCAAAATTGTTGAAATATATTTTTATTATGTGGGGTGTTTGGTTGAGGAATAGGGGTGGCTGGAAGCTGGATATGTAGAAAATAAGTGAAAAATTGCGAAAACAAACCAGAAAAACCGTAATTTTTATTGATTTTTTTTAAAATTTAAGGGGACAAATCCCTCCCAAATCAAATGTTTGCTACAAATGTTTATATTTTAGAACTTTTCACCTCTGTAGCCCCTCAGAAGATATTTAACGGTTAAAATAATTGTTTCCCCCCCTCCAAATCAAATTCATGGCCATAAAATTACCGGACAGTGATAAAAATAGGGGAGGGGGCGTCCCGAGAAAACGGTGGGTGATGCGGCAAAATGGGAATCATATTCGGATTCAGCGGGTCATTTTACATAAGAATTTGCAAGAATGGTGTCGGGGCTCGAAAAAAAAATTTTTTTGCAGCTCAGTTAATCTTCTTTCACTGCTAACCAGTGGACTTTCGATATGCATAACTTTCACTTTGTACAAGAACTTGGAGACACAAAATTTTATAACTTTTTTCATTTTAATTCCTTATGTTTTGTGTTTTCCACTATTACCAACATTGCTTTCGATTACCCTAACCGTTCTGCAGCGTAAAGCGGGCACTCACGAGTAGTCGAATCCACTTTTTTTGGAACACTGGATGCCAGACATCTTCGTCGACGTTAAAACCAGATGAAAATTGGCGTAAATAGACGGCGAAGTTGGAATTCCAACAAGGTTGTTTTCCATTCGGCCAGTCATAAAAGTGAAATATGATTCTTCGAGGCGGGTGATAAATCACCCATTTGTGGACAGAAGCGTTGCGGAGGAGGAATGTGCGGTTAGACTGGGGAAATCAGAGGAGGGAGGTGCTCTCTCCAAAAAAGCAAAATTCCCCCGTGTGGGGGAGGAGGAGAATGGGGATCGAAGAGGCAGATATTGCATTTTGGAGCCGCCGTGAATGATCCATCTAAATCGATCGACTTGAATCAGTGGGCAACAAACTAGTGTTTGGGCCAAATGGAATGGCTTGGACCACTCGTGAATGCCCAGCTTAACACAAGTTGGGAACTTCTGCTACGCACAATTATTCGTTACAGTTAGAAGAATTTTGATGTTCTGATAGAATGAGTGAGCATAGTTTTAATTTTACTACAGCTAAGAT
>BGPR01035444.1:0-15968 GCA_013235015.1 Araneus ventricosus | reverse complement strand
TTTCAGGGCAATTGAATTGTGACACTTTGGGTTTGCTGCTAGCTTGGATGTTTACGAGAATAGTCAGTTGTTGAGCTGGGAGGGCAACGGCGTGTTCCACTGCTTTGAGTAATGCTAGGATTTCTGTCTGGAAGACAGTATTTCTAAGAGAGAGCCTGGTAGACCATCTGTGGGTAATGTTGACGTCGGTCAAAACACAGAAGGCTGTACCCACGTTCTTCTCTGTTTTCTATCCATCGGTATAAATTCTAAGTCCAGAGTTTATGTTGACTCCATCATCCAGGGAAAATTGAGTTGGACTTAGATGTTACGATGGGTGTGCTGACCAGCCGGTAGCTTCTTCTTCAATTTCACTGGGATCGATATCACTGACGTTTGTAGAAAGAGGAAGTCTAAGTCTGAAGAGTGCTGTGCTACGAGCTTCTCTTTGTAATTGTATATGAAGAAGAGGGATACCCAGTATTACCTGAAGAGCTGCCGTGGAGGTTGTCCTGTAGGCACCTGAGATTTGCAGGAGGAACGGACGTTGAATTGTTGAGAGTTTTCTGGCGATTCGGACTGTAGGTTCTAGACACCAGGCTACTGCCCCATGCACCAGCATCCATCCGTTCTATTACTGTTTTATAAAGGGTACTTTGATGATTCAGGGGAAAACCCCAGGGTTTCCCGGCTATTTTTAGTAGATTTTGATAATTGTGAGTGGCTCTAGTAGATTGCTATTCAATGTAGGTGTTCCAATACATCTTCTCATCAATATAAACTCCGAGATATTTAATAGCATGGGCTCTTTTAATTCTTTCGCCTTGCCAGCGAATGGTGGGTCCCCTAATTAGCTTGCTGATTAGGAGGTAATATGATTTTTCAGCTAAAATTTGGAGTTGGTTTTTGCTTGCCCAGGTGGAGAATTTAGCAATATATTCCTTAATTTGTGACTCAAGTTGAACTCTAGTCGGGGCATGGGAAACCAGGACAAAGTCGTCTGCGAAGGCTTGAATGCTGGTGTTAATTGGCCTGTTTTCTTGAAGTATTTCATTTGCGACCAAATTCCAGAGGGCTGGTACACTGCCAGAGCCTTGAGGGTAGCCTTGTTTTTGGTCCCTGATAGCTGGTCCTTCGAAAGTATTTAGGATGATCTTCCTGTTCTTGAGAAGACTTTTAAAGATATTAAGTGTCGCCTCCTGATCGGAAGAGATTCCTTTGTGTGATTTGAATTCTTTTGTGCTTGACGTTCTTTTCGTTGACGTCCTTTTCATTCTGACTATTTCTGAAGGCTCCCACAATAGAATTGACATAAGGTTAAGGGTTTTTGAGGAAAATGTTGTTGCACCATGATGAGTTTTGTACCTGGTAAAGGTGCAGTTCTTCACGGATGAGTCGATCGTGATTTCGATACTGAGGTCGCTGAGAGATGGTTCTTCCAAGACTTCCCTATTGACAATCTCACCAATTATTTGCTGAGTGCAGAGGGAGAGGTCTGGCCAGCCTTTGGAGGTGTTGCGGGTAAAGGTTGAAGGTGCTTCCGAACTATTGTTAATAAAAAGATTATTGTCAAGAATGAACATGGCAGTTCCCCTGGAGTCCACATTATTGTAGCCCCAAAGGGTATTGTGGTCATTAAGGTCTGCCCCAATAAAGATATTTTCTCTTGGAAGAGATGAAATTATTTCTTTTTTTCCAGCAGTGTTTCTTGTATATAAGAATATGGAGAGGAATAGGCCGAAATGAAAGCAGTCGGTTGCTCTTTGAATTTTCACAGCAACTGTGTTTTGCTTGCAGGAGATCAAGGCTGCATGAAGTTGCCTGCTTGGAATGATGAATGCTGCTTTGTTTGAAATCAAATTGAAGATGTTTCAAGATTGCGGGCATCTTTAATTTGACTATTGTAGATATATGGTTCTTGTAAAAGGAGCAGATCTGATTGAAGTTTAACTGAAGTGAGATGAAGAGTGTTGTTTGCAGCTTTAGCTCTTCCCAGGTTGATTAGAAGGACTTTAAGGGTTTTGTGGCAAGTAGAAGAGACTTTATTAAAAGAGACTGACGTGGTTGCTATGTTCATTAGTAACCTCTAATCTTCTTATATGCTTTAATTTCTTTCTTGTAGCATGGGCAACTGAGGTCTGTTGCCCTATGTCTGATGTGATTTGTCCCGCTGTGTCTGTTACTATCTTTGCAATTAATGTAAGAGTTGAAAATTGCTTCTGCAATATGAGGTGATGTGGCGGTCTGCACAAATTCCGCAGTTTGGAAAAGTGTACTTACAGTTTTAGCTCGTATGACCGAACGCCTGGCAAGACTGACACCTTTTCACGTGGTAGAATTCTTTCATTTGGAACATATTCCAGTTTACTGCAATCTTTTTAAATATCCTTAATTGGAGGAATTGCTTGCCAGGAGTCTCCATGACCCAGTAGGACGTGTCTGGCTTCCTGCCTTTCAATTTGAGTCGAAGACGGATGTTTTCTCCATCTTCTGTGTAAGTTCTAAGGGCCTCCTGCACCTCCTGGTCAATTATGGTATTTGGGAGGTCATATAAAATAATGCTTGCGTAGCGTTTTCCCGACATTCTATGAGAAACTTTTTCCTTTGTTGAATTATCTTCATCAAGTCTGGATATTACGGATTGGATAGCTTTAACAGAATCACAGACAACTGCTACTCCCTGATTCTTAACTTTTCTAAACTCCCTGATTTTAACTCTGGCCTCTGGCCGAATAGTATTCTTGAGAATTTCCTCTACTGAGGCATCTTCTGCATAGACGGGTAGACAAGAATCGTATAGGGCTTTCTCTTCCCTCGCAGAGCATCAGAGTAACTAACATTCTCTTGAAATTGAGAGAATGTAGTATTTTGTTCATTTTTCTCAATTTGTTGGAGAGTTACTTCTGCATTTAAAAGGGCCTTCTCTGTCAGTTGGGTGCATTTGAACGCAAGGACGTCGAGAAGACTGATGTCTATTTCCACTTTTTTGTCCCAAAGGTAACGACGGTCATTTTGTTTACAATTCACAATGTTCCTCAAGCGTTTGGTGATTTCGCTAATAGGTGCATCTTCATCATATGATAAGAGTTCGTTTTGATCATTCATTGTTGAGGACAAAGAATGTTGTAAAGTGCTACTGCGGAAAGAGTATTGATAGTTATTCTCACCTAATGCAAGTGATTTCGTTGGCTCAGTGGTAGTTTTTTTTTCTTATTTGCCATTTTGGACAAAAAAAGTAAAATGAATTTATACAGTTCTACAAAAATTGACGAATCTGATACTAAGTTTATGTATATTATGAACAAAGGAATAAAAAGACGGCTGGGACAGTTGTTTACAGACCAAAGAACACCATGTGCACCATACCATTCAAAAACAATTGTAGAAAATTAGACTATGAAAAACAAAAACTACAAAGGAAATTTATAAAAACGTAGGAAGAACAACTAAAGGAATCCAAAAATTTTTTAAAAAAACCAAAAATGTTCAAGTGTCTCTAAGTAAAACAAGTGAGAAAGTAAAAACATTTTGAGAGAGAAGGAAGGATTAGTAACAAACAAGTTCTAAGACAGTGAAAAACGGCTAACAATTTTAAAATAAATATATGTGTCTCAGAAAAGAAGAATGAAAAGAAATTGTATAAAAAAAAGCAAGAAAAAGAATTTAAAAGAAAATGAGAGCTAAAAATAGGAATGTCAGAAGAAACCGCTAAAATTATAGAAAAAAGATGAAAATGCCAAGCTTGTCTATGCACTGCACGAGTCCAGAGACATAGCGAAATGGGAAAAGAAAAACCTAAACCCCTTAATCAAGCAGGGGAAAAAAATCCCACAGAACAGGAGATTGAAAACACACAAAAATATATACATAGAAAACAATATGCAAATACACAGAAATGAAATAATAATAATGAAAATTAAATAAAAAACTGAGTTTCTCAAAAAAACTCACGTCGATGCGAAAAAGTCTGAACTCTTCCCTGATGAGACGGTTTGGAAGTACACGAAAAAGACAGAAGAACACACAGATGAAGAAACTCAAATTTACATAAACACACATTCACAAGTAAAAAAAAGTGAAATGAGCTAAAAGCCAAGATTAAAAAGAGAGGAATCACAAAATACACTCATTGAAACAAATACAAACATTCAATCTCTCCAAAAATCCATGTGCTTAGTACTACCTCCTCTCCCCCTAACCCATTTCCTATTATAAAAATCTTTCCCCCAATTTCCACAAAAACACGATGATAAAGAAAAGAACCGTATCCATGGGAGCTGGGGACAAAGTATGGAACAAAAACAAAGCAAAGCAGAAAACATGAAATTAAATGTTGGAAAAGGAGCAATCGATCCGTCGCAATTAAGCCGAAAGCAAGGAAAAGGAAATCAAAACTAGTGAGGTGGAACAGAAAAAAGTAACGAATGAGTAAGAAAAACATTTGTGATGAAAGAAAAGGAGAGAAACATGCAAGTGACTGAAAACCCATAAACACTCACTTCCCCCCCCCTCCCTTACTCCATAATCCCTTCTCTCCTACTCTCAGCTCAACACCGTTTCCACTGGTCGGCAATGTGAAGACGTAAGGGTCATCACCCCCAAAAAATGTCTCCTACGCCCGAAGATCACGGGGCAGCACGAACCGAATGTAGGAGGACGAAAGAGGGTTGCTTTCGTGCATTCTTTTCCATCAGAAGTAAATAAGAATTCGCCAAGCGGAGCGATTGAGATGAAATAAGAATCGCTGGAAAACAAAACGCTTGCTCCTCATCGGAAATTTTTAAAAAATGAGTTCATGTGTTAATAATGGTAGAGAAAAAAAGCAGGCAAACAGCAATATTAAGGAAAAAAGGCCAGAACGCAATGTAATAAGGGAGGGCGTAAAAAGAGAAATCTAGCTAGTAATCTGAAAGAACAAATTAAGAGAAAGTTAAAAGGAAAAAAAACTATGAAAGGAAGCAACAACGGATTGCCAAAGTCAGAATAAAAATAAAAGAGGGGAGGGAAAGGAGAGAAACACAAAGAGGGCAGAGAGAAAGTCAGCATAGCCGGAAAACGGGGAATATGTTATTAAAAAATACATAAAAAGAGATCTATCAGAAGGGGGTTCGCAAAATCCTAAGAAAAATATACGCAAAAATATATACAGAAAAGGTATGGTGCACACTAAATGGTCATAATAGTCGAAAATATTTACCCCATAATGCCGATGGAAACTAGCCATCCATTGCTGAATGGCTTATTCTTGTAAATCTAGGTATCATCAGGTAAGAAACAAGCACAGTCAAAGAAGCTGTCGAGGCTGGGAACAATCAGAAATGAAGGAAAAAACAGTCGCTATTTAAGAGTACAATGAGGGAGGCAAAAAGAATCACAGGGAAGACACCTCGCTTATGCCGAGAAGACACCGGACAAAACTCCCGCTAAGGCAGTGAGTCGAAAACGTGTGTAGACATCACGGGAGCCAGAAGCCTTGTTGTAGCAATCTACAGGTCAATTTCAGATCCAGCTATACTTTCAATATTTTTTTACATTTCACTTCCTAGTGTTTGAATTTAAAAGTTATACTCATTGATATATGAAGCAAAGAAATTAATATATGAGTTTAACGATGTTACTAATTAAGGCGTCCCTTAGTGTGAGCAGAGACTCAGAGTTTTAAAATGCTTCTACATGTTGTGAGGTTTCATGGATTGAATTGTCAACGCCATTCAGCACAAAAGTTGTTAAGCAAATGTCCCAGACTGCAAATAAAATAAAGTCTTAACTTAGAAGATTTTTCTTTCTACAGCAGAAGAAAAATTTTCAATTTACAACAGAAGTTCCCTTAAATACGAGTGTATTCCCTTTTTCATTTTCATTTTTTCTGGAAACATGCAATAAGAGAAATTCCTTTTTTCGTAAACTTGTAACTACTGGCCAATGTACTGGATTGATACTCATTACCACTCATTAATTATATAAAGCAAAATTTTTTAATATATTATTTTTTTCAATGTTACTAATTAAGGCATTCTTTAGAGTGTGCAGACTCAAAGCTCTAAAATGTTTCGACATATAGTAATCACTATATGCTCAAATCACTATAATGCTATGGCATTCAGCACAAAAACGGTTAATCGAATGTTCCAGACTGCAGTTAAAATGAAGTCTTAAACATAGAGGATTTTTATTTTCACAGCAGAAGGAAATTTTTCTTCTTACAATAAGAGTTTCTTTGAATGCAAGTGTATCCCCTATTTTATTTTCATTTTAACGGAAACTTAAAATAAGAAAAATTCCATTTTCGTACTCCTTGCCGCTTCTGATCAATGTACTGAATTGGGAACATGGAAGCTTAATAAATAATAGCAAATGTATTTCTTATTATTAATATAATATGTTATGCGAGTATAGAAACATGGAACTTTTTTTATTATATCTACTGATTTAAAAAAAGCTTATATACAGTGTACAATTTAAAATGCGAAAAAAGCTCAACTTTATGAATTTTTGGTCATGGTCTGTTTTATGTCTGAAACTTTGTGAGCTAAGCTGATGCTTTGTGAGCTAAAAATTCACTTTTTCATTCAAATATGATTTAGAAGTTCTATATAAATGAAAATTTCATTTTTAAACGAATTTTCAATTCGATTTTCCCACTTGTGCACATTGGTTTGTATACGTTCATTAAGTATGGCATTCGAATGTTTCAATTTGAAAATTGTTTTTTGCATACATTTTTTTAATTCATAAACATTATTTAATAAATAACTGAGTAACATAGTCATGAGGCAAAGTAAATTGAAGAAATAAATCCTTTTTATAGGAATACGAGGCAAAATTTTTAAATTCGTATATTTCGTCTACCTTGAAATGAAGCTTTAAATTTACTTTAACAATTAACCACACAAATTTATTTTCCCTTATTAAAATATTAATGAGGCTAAAATTTTACTTAATTAAAATTTTAAAGAAAATTTGAAGTAAAATATAGGAAATCAAATATAAAACTTTCTCCTTTCAGAGACATACACAAATAAAAATGCAATTAAATTTATTCAGTAAATTCCATCCTATTTAGCCACTAATCATTTAAATAAATATTAAAAAAACAATGTCCTCGCTACATCTCACTATCATTAAATTATTGCAAAGCATAGTATAAATTGTTTATTCTATTATTTAATGATTGCGAATTTCAGATATTTGGATAAATATAACTTTTTATTCTGTGGCATTTTCGGCTCATTATTTTGCCATTGGCGTATCTAATCGTAAATAATCTTTCTAAATCAAACGAAGATAACTTACTCGAAATGCAAATTAAACGGAACTGCTTGAAATTTCTCCTCACGTGAACTTTTTATAATAACGAAGAACCAAAATATTAATGACAAATTTATATCCAATCATTACGTTTATTAATATTTACAAAAATAATTTAGAAACAGACTTTGCTCACTGCTTTATAGATTACTGAAAATATCTGTTCATTATCTAATAGCCAGAGGTGAATTATTATTGCATTAAAGCTGGATTTCTTCGATTTGCTATAATGATTTTAAAAGAATTCAAAACTTTATTATGGTACATACTATACAACGCTATTAGCTACATAAATCATTAGAAAATAAGATTCATATTTTCATTTTTCCATGAAACTCCTTTCTATGTCCTTCGATGTAACTTAAATGTTACATTTCACCAAATATTTTTTAAAAAGATAGCTTTCGAATCATTTATAGTATAGAAGGATCAGTATTTAATTAAATCCTTGGAAAATGATGAATTATTTAATAACGGTGTTGATTCAAAATAAGTACTTTATGCATTAACCTGAAGAATTGGAATGCAGAGAGAGACTTTTTTTTCAAAACTCTAATTTCAATAAGCTTTTTTGAGTTTCCATCCAATTATAATTTATAAGATAAACAAAACGCCATTAAAAATTGCCATAAGAGTGTATGATTCAGTATAAATGAATTAGAATTATTATAATGGAGTTTTTATTTCTTTTCAATTAAAATGAAGCAACCATAAATAAAACCGAAGAAGAATAAAAACTTGTCTTCAGTTTTATTTATTGTTATATAGAAAGCATTCGTTCAAAATGAACGAACGAATCGGTAAAATAAATCTTGCTTCTTCCGAAAGAATATTACCAAATAAAGGCGTCCCAAAAAATGAGAGAACAGCATCCGTCTGACATATATGTCATATTTTTCTGTGGCTTTTATACTTGTAATACAGACTCTGCCATTTATCATGACTGCGATTGATTAAGCCTAACATTCATACATTGGAATGGAAAAATTTGTAGAAATTCAAAGTTTGGAAAAATTCGTGATGAGACGGCGGTATTTATTGTGCAAAGTTATATCAGATAACTCACTCTTGAGACATCTTGGATAGGTTGAAGTTTTCAATGATTTCTGCCGCCTCTCCGTTGAATCTGATAATCTTCAGAAATATCTCCAACTTCGATATAGTTTCTTGATTTATTAATTTAGGAAATATAAGCGCTGAATATTATGTTCATAATATTACGACAGTGTATAAACAAAATCATATTTTCTTTTCAATGAAACATGTAGTAGCTAAGTTTTAAAATTGCAATTGTTTATTATTTATAAATGTAATAGTCTATCAGAATATCAAACAAGAGAAAATGAGAAACTGCACAATCTGTTCCTGCGATTCAGAAAAACATATGCCAACTCCAATTTATTGCTTAAAATATTGGCAATTTATATTCTATGGAGAATCCTTAAAATTTTAATTACGTGTGATTATAAGAACATACCCCATTGATCATAATATGTGTTATGGGTTGTAAGAATATAAGAAATTCTAATTCATCTTCTTCAGATTCACTTACTTTCCGTGGATTCTCTTATTGTCATTTAAGTTTTCCTTACGAACGTAACAAATATTGTGGCAGTGGAATTCGTTTATTTTTCCTATGAGCTGTTGCATCAATATCTTGTAACTTAATCATTAGAATTTCATTCTTTCTCATGAAATTAATCTGTCTGTATAATCATCCAGTGCAAAGTTCTACATACCTGCCCTATTCAATCACGCTATGTGTGATGAGCATACTTAATGCTATTGTGGGAAGAGCAGAATAAAAAAGGCGTGGCCGTCCGAAAACAAACATAATTAACTTCTTCCCATATGTTAAAACGGAAGAAGTCGGATTTTTGTTCTCTTTTCATTGCTAAAATCTTTGTCTCTATATGATATATGATATTTCTAATTTTTTTTTGAACTTAATATATAATGAAAGCCTTGTGTTACGTTAATATGATAATCAAAATAACTGGTATTCAGTTTATTCCATGCAGGTATCGTTTGAAATAATACAAATAATTATCAGTGTAATTTGAAATAACTATAACATAAAATGAGTCAAATCTTCATAGATATTTATAAATTTCTGTACAAGAGAGGTTAGTTTTCTTCATCTTTATCAAATTCTTTAATATATTAATCTTATTGAAAATTTTCATAAATAATATTATATTTCTTTTGTCATTTTCTCAAACCGTTCATCCTGTTTACGTTATTCATATCAGTGCTTGTGGTGGTGACACCTTAACCGAGAGGCAATGAATTCGCTTACCCAGCTTATCTGGCAAGTGAACATCTGTGTCAATGATCAAACCCAAAAGAAGGGAGATAAACTGATTATTTGTGCTGATGATCACGTATTGTTTCGTAGAGGGCATGCCCCTTTCCTCCAAGAAACAATAAAATCTTGAAAAAAATGCAAAAAATAATGAATTCGAGAGAGAGGCAGAAATTAATAAGGATCTGATTGAGAGAGGAACTCTACGACGTGAGAGAGAAGAGAGAGACATAGGCCGATCCAGAAAACGTATCATCGAGTTAATGGTACAAAGAATCAGCTTCTAGCATCGGATATAGAATGAGATGAATATTGAATAAAATGAAATCATCGAGATAACCAATTTCTTTTCAGTGTCGCTTTACTGCAGAAGAATGACACATCTAAAATTACGACTAAAAAGAAAACGCTAATATCTTAATAAGCAGTACATGATTTGTTACAACTTTTGATATTTTCGATTTTTGTTCTATATGATAGAGTATACCATTTAATTTGTAGAATATCATACTAGGGAGTATCACTTAATTACTTGCAATGAAAAGAACAAAAATCAACGGTGTGAAACTTTTAGTATTTAGACTCAGTTTTGATTATGCCTTTATTCGGCATTTTTATTAAATTTGAGCCTTTCTTAGAAGATTTTCTATGTCAGTTTCTATAATATAAATTAAAAAATAAGATTTACTAAAAATAATCAAGTTAATAGTACAAATTTTATTTCATATCGTCCAAGTACATATAGGGAAAAACTTGGTTCTTTTTCCGGCATAAATTGTACCTGACATTTTCTCTTACTTTTGAAAAAATGGCTGAAAAAATAATCCTAATATTTCATAAGAACAGAACTGCGTATTGAATACTATCTTTATACACTCATGTCCATAAATTAAGGATAATGAAGTTCAGGCAAAGAAAGAGACAGAAGCAAAACAAATTTGACTTATTTGTAAAGTCTATTTATTAAACAAAAGGTAAAGAGCAAAACAGATGCTATATGTTTGACATAATTAATAAAAATTGCGATTTTTACTCCCTGGAGCAAATTTCAAAAAAAGAACCTATTTACAAAAAACAGTATAACATGGTTAGTATGATGGTTAATACGGAGTATGTCTCCCGGACGATGCAATACAGGCCTTACCAACGCCTAGGCATGCTGAGTATCAAATTATCAATCTGATCTTGGGGAATATTACACCACTCATCAAGCAATGCCCTCCGAAGTTAAGGTAGACAGGTGGGAGGGGGTTGACGGGCTGCAATTCGTCGGCCAAGCATATCCCACACATGCTCTATTGGATTCAAGTCCGGTGAGTATGCTGGACAATCCATACGGGTGATATCCTCCGATTGAAGGCATTCGTCTACAATGTTTGCACGGTGAGGACGGGCGTTGTCATCCATAAACAGAAATTCAGCACCCATGGCGCCCCGAAACAAATGTACATGTTGTTCCAGAATGACATCCCGATAGATGTGGCCTGCCATCGTTACACTCTGAACATGCAGGTCAGTTCTGGAACCAAGAATAATTCCTCCCCAAACGAGCCATCCTGCACCACCGTAACGGTGTCGTTCAATGGTGTTCTCTTGGTGGTAACGGGTACCTGGCGCTCTCCATATGAAAGTCCGGCGAGAATCAGACTGCAAACTAAACCTGGACTCGTCGGAAAACATCACACAAGACCACTGTTGCGGTGTCCACAATGCATGCTCTCTACTCCAGGCTAATCGCAGGCGACAGTGAGTTGCGGTAAGTGGAACACATCTGACAAGCCTACGAGCATATAGACCAATGTACCCTAAGCGTCTGTACACGGTCTGCCTTGTTACTGTCGTACCGGTAGCTGAAGAGAGCTGACGAGACAGATCTGATGCTGTGCTCCGTCTGTTTCTTTTGGCAGTAACTGCCAAATACCGGTCCTCATTCGGCGTTGTAACTCGGGGGCGACCTGTGCTGTAACATCTACTCACATTACCATCATCTTGGAATCGTTGCCAAAGCCTGGAGATGACACTCTGGGCGATTCCAAGTTCCTCGGATACTTCCAGCCGGGTACGTCCACATTCCAGTCGTCCGATAATTCTACCACGTTAAAAATCATCCAAATGCTTCCTTTGTGCCATAACTATGCGGTTATTGCACTGAAAGGCTTTTAAAGCGATTGTGAACAATTTTACTTCTTTGCCACCATTCCTTATATACCCCTCTCTTACACTCTCGTCATTGTGACGTACTATCCGCGCCATCTGGTGGTTTCCTGTAATTTGCATATTCTTCTTCAAGATGTGTGTGATAATTCTACAGGTGAAATTTTTATTTTAGTGTTCAATTTCTGTGTGATTCTTAATTATCCTTAATTTATGGACATGAGTGTAAATATGAGTTCTATTGACTGGAGACAAATAAAGCATGACTTGAATGAGACAAACTTTTACTTATTCCTAATTTCAATCTTAACATTAGCAGTGTTTACTTCCCTCCCTCGACGAAATTAAAGAATCAATTAATGAATTTTTGACATAATTTTAACAGAGGATTCGATATTGTTATCGCCGGCTTTAATTGTCGATCTCAAGTTTGGAGTTACAACATAGAAGACTATAGGGGAAGGAAATCAAATGAATTCTTGAAGCTTAATAACCTTATTATTTGTACCACTTTTATTTCTTCTGATATTAAAAAGGGCTGCCCTGACTTGACTTTGGCATCTGATGTTATGGTTGACAAAATTAAACAATGTGGGGGGTCCTCTATAGGCATTCTTTCAGCGACCATAAGTATGTCTTCTTTGTAATTGATGCCTCATATTTTAAAAACAGTGATTTTCACATTTTAAAACAAACTATAATATCAAGTGATCCTTGAATGGTTTTAGTAGATACATAATCTTTTAAAAAAATCTGCTGAATAGTGTTCAAAGTAGGGAAGGCATTGAAGTATATTATAAAGTAATTTTGAGTACAGTCTGTGATCTCGCTGAGATATCCTTCACGAAAAAGCCAAACAGTCCAATTCAGGGTTTTAAATTTTGGAATGAAGAACTGAGGATTCTCCGGAATAACACAAACAAACGTTTCTAAATTTTTAGGAAAGCTAAAGAAGCTGGATCCCATGAGATTATTATCCAGACCGCAGCAGTTAATTTCAGAAAAGATCAAGAGCTATATATAGGAAACAACTTTTATCGGCTGAAAGAGAGGCACGGGAGAATTTTTGTAAGAGATATAGGGACACATACGAATCCATATTTAAAATGACTTTTGGAAATACTAGAAGGACCTCGGAGATTTTGATAAATCCGAATAAAAGTCCTGGCATTACCATCCAGGAAAAGATCAATTAACTTTTTAACCACTTTTCCCCTCCGTCATGCAATATGAATGAATCAATTTATATTATATACACCTAATATTGAGAGAGTGGAGGAGCTAACGGAGAAGGAGGTGGATTTAGTGATGCATAACTTGAAAAAGGGTAAGGTTCCCGGACTGGATATGTTAGATTTCAAAGTGTGGACTCACATATATGACTTTAATGAGGATTTTTTAATTGTAACCTTTAATTTATGTTTTAAATATAACTATTTCCCCAAGACACTGAGGAATGCAAAAATTTTCTTTTTGCAGAAGCAAGGAAAAGATCCAGAACAATGTCCATCTTACCGACCAGTCTGCCTCCTCCCAGCAATCGGCAAGATCTTGGAAAGAAAGTTTCAATTTCGTTTTAGTAAACATCTTGCTGATAAAAACGTGATACATGAAACCCAATTTGGTTTTAGAGAGGGAAAAAGTTGTGAGTGGGCGATTAATAACATTATTTCTAAGATCAGAGAGAACGAAGAGACCAAACATTGCGCATTGATTTCCCTTGACATAAAATCGACCGTCGACAGCATGAACTGGTAGATTCTTTTCGCTATATTTGAATCATATGATATTAGTGATTTTATAAGAATTTTATATTCCACTATTTAAAAGACAGGAAGGTGTTCTTTGTGGATGGAACAGTTAATAATGAAAGACAATGCTTTTTGGGTTGCCCGCAGGGATCATTGATCGCACTAGGAATTTGGAATATTTTCATTAATAATATATTAGAACTTAAAATAACAAAGAATTTTCGTCCAGGTCTTTGTAGATGACTTGGCACTTATTACGAGCAGAAAAACAAGGACAGCTTGAGGGCAACACAAACAGACTGTTCGCATTGATAAGTGATAAATTGGAAGAGTTCAAATTAAATTTATCGGTTGGCAAGTACCATGCAATAGCAATTAGATCAAAGCAAAATAACATTAGACAGAGAGTCAGAAGGTCATCTGTCATCAGAGCTCCCTGTTTTAAAATTAATGGCAGGGGCATTAAAATAACAAACAATTTAAAATACTTAGACTTGTACATAGATAATAGGCTGACGTGGTCCTCACATATTTGAACTCTGCCTTCGAAGATTTTTAAATTGACAAACAATTTTAATCGGATTATCGAGACCAATTTTAATGTAGACAAATATATTTTAAAACTCTGGCATCATGTGTCGTTATTGAAAAAGCTCTACTCAATGGCTCTGGCGTCTGGGGTGGAACTCTTACAACAGAACACGTGAGAAGATTAAGTTCTGCGCAAAAGGTCTTTTTATTAAAATTCTCCAGGGCCTATCGAACTACTTTCACACAGGTGCTTACTGTTCTGACAGGTATCCCCCCATTGCATCTGACAGCCAAGGCAGAGTTTCAAAAGTTTCAGGCCCGTGCTTGTCGGAGCTCGATAGATTGCTGGATATAAATAATTTGGACTATCATATTAAATTGACAGATGTTCCCATAGAGCGTAGGACTTTAGATATTATTCCAAAAGTTTAGAACAACCAATATGAGGTGTACACGGATGGATCCAGGATTGGAGACGATACTGAGTTCTCCATGTTCATCTTAAAAAATGGAGAACCATTTAAAATTTTTCAATTCAAATTAAATATAAATATACCGTTTCTCAGGCTGTTCTGGCTGCAATTGATTTTGCGGTGTGCTGGGCTTTGGAAAACGGGGTTCGGATCAATATCCATTCTTACAGTCAATCTTCCATTAAGGCTATGTGGATCACCAGGTCGAGGTCTGCGACAGTAAACAAAGTTAAGAAATTTTTTTATTTGGCACATACCGGCGCTGCAGAGAACGAACTCTCTGATCACCATGCAAAATTGGCAAATGCTGAAAGCGAGAAACTGGAAATCCCAACCCCATATTCATATTTAAGGTTTAAAATTGAAAAGAATTTATTGAACGATTGGCAAGATACTTGGGACGACTATGATTCTGAATACGGTAGGAGAACCAGAGACTTTGTGCCTAAGGTTAATAGAAAATTTTTAGATTTTTTTTTCTTAGCAAGTATCTCATTTTCTTCTTGTCGGGACACGGGCCATTTCCTTATTATCTAAATAGGTTTAAAAAACTTAATTCTTCCTCTTGCCCCTGTGGTTCCCTTGGAGATGTTGACCACTATGTGTTCAGGTGCCAATACACCACAGATTTCCATCTGAAGGAACCAATAGCGGCCCATAGGCAAGCGTGGTTCAAAAATGTGCAAGAAAACAATAGAGTGCCTTTGGAAATTGAAAAAAAATTTGTGCGACCACTTGTTCAGGGACTGAGCCACTGGGACTCTTTTTTCTTGCTTAGATCAAGTTTATTATCTATAGCTTATTTTATATTGTCTTCTTGTCCGGCTAGATCGGCATGCTTTTATCGGCCCGCAGAGGGCCAACTTCCCTTTTCATTCTGTGCAAGTTGATTATTTAACATCTTTTCTTCTTTCTCTTCGTTTTAGTTATAAAAAAATTTTATGTGGGTGTTTTAATTGAATCTTTTTTTCTTTTTTAAATGGCAAAAGAGGAGAAAAGTCTTTTTTCCCCTAAAACTTTTGCTTAGAGAGATTTTTTATAGAAAATGGGAGTTGAGTCCACACTGGTTCCCTCTGCCGAAAAAATGGAATTTATATTGGTGCCTACTTGCGCTTGTGTTTCTTTTGTATCATAAGCCTCGGGTACTCATTTCTAAGTAATTATTTTTATTACATATTTTTTCCTAGCCTTGTAATATTTATGGATGTTTTCCAAGCATGGTATTTAAATTTTTTTAAAGAAAATTATATATATATATATATATATATATATTTTTACTTGAATTTTTTTTGAATTCTTGAAAACCATTTTATTTGTGTTTTCAGTGACATTTTGTTTTGGAATGTTATGTGTCATTTTTTGTAGGGGTGAGGTTGTTTAAAAACTGCCCTTTTGGGTGTTTATTTGTGGGTTGAATTTTTTCGTTTTTTGTCAGTTTTTCTGTATGGATTTTAAATTTCCTTTGAA
>BGPR01035443.1:0-15969 GCA_013235015.1 Araneus ventricosus | reverse complement strand
ATTTAAACGAAAAGGAAATATACTTGTAAAATAATAAAAAAATAAAAGTTTAAACGAAAAGGAAATATAATTGCGTATTCGACTTTAATAACCGAAATCCCAATCACTGTTTTTAGCATACTTATATAAAAAAGGAATTCTCAGCCAATATTATTCAAAATTGTAGACAGCTATAATAGTTTATAATTTTTGAAAGAAATAATTACACGAAAATAAAATGATGAATTTCAATTTTTTACTTTGTCTAATAAGGAATTATCTAATCGGCAAATATTGAACAGAAATGTAAGTAAATGCATATTCAAAATATTTGGAGATTCTAAGCCATTTTATGAATCTGTGAGAACTGATTCTCCAGTTTTTTATTAACTAAGAAAAAATAGCAGAAAATTAGCGGAAACTAAAATCTATATCTTAGTTCTGAAAGAATCTGTGTACGCCATACAGCACATTTTTAACTCATAACGTAACATGGTTAGGTTAGGTTAGGTTATATTAACGTCCCGTTTTGAAGCAACACGAGGGCTATTTAGGGACGGACCTCGTAATTTTGAACCGCGGTCAGATGACGAGGACGACACCTGAGCTCATAACGTAACTTGGAAAGAAATTACCAGTTTGTTTTCGTTCCCAGAAAATTACTTGTATGAAAATAAAGATTTAATATGGTATAAGAGAAGAATATATTTCGTAGAATGTTTTATAAATCTGTAACTCAGTTTGTGGTGCTATCGGTTAGACTGTCGTTGTGTTAGTACGAAATGATAACTATTGGTTTGGAAAATATGTTCCTTATCCTAGCTTCTATGAGAGAGAATTTGGATCTAAATAGATTCTCATTTTATATGCAGCGATAAATATGTTCTTTGGCATTTTAGGACAGAAATTCAACTTGCGAATTTATGCTTTGAAAAATTAATCTCCCATGCTACTATTCAATGGTAGTGTAGATTTGAAGTACTTTTAGATGAAATTATCGTCTTATAGCATAAGTCGTACATGATTATCAAGTATTTGATCTCAACAGATTTAATCAGTCGCGGTTTCACAGAAGTAAGGGTCTTCATCTATATAAGTGCTATTTCACACAAAGATACAACATCCTCAATATGTGTATTTTTCAAAGATGTTTGGTGACTCTCTAAATCAACGAACGTCTCGAATCTCTTTCCAAAGAGAACACTGTTCCATTTATAAAAAGTAAAAAATAATTACGTTAGCGTGCAACCTAGATATGTAGAAGTGTTTGCGTCATTCATTCTCTTTTGTGACACGAATTGAGCGACTAGTCTTCTATGATGCGAATCTTCTTCATAAAGTCTTCTCAGCACACTAGACGTTGCACTATCCTTCCGTTTGACGTAAAGCCGGCCATTCACTTCACAGATTAACTGGATATTTTGGAACGCGAGAAGGGAAAAACCATCAAAATCTATGAAAATCAGCCAAATGACTTGTGGTGGTTCGAATTCCGTCTGGACTGAAATCAGAACGAAAAATCAGAGGGACCCTGAAAGAGGCTAGCGAAAAGAACACTGTCTTGTGTAAATTAAAGCCTCGCTTCGAGGGTAGCATAAATTAAAATCTGCTGACTGTGAAAATCGAAGAGCTATTGACAATCAGTTGTAGAGAGGGAAGAAAGTTGGATTCCCCCTTACCTTCCTTCAGAGTTAGCGTCCTTTTAAATACAAGTGAATGTCGTGCCTGTATTTTTCGATTTAAAAGGACTGGAAAAAAACCAGGTTTAGGACAAATGGCATCGCTATACTTAAAGTGAATGGCCGGCTTAACGTGACGAAACCCAAATTGAATTGGAAGATATTCTTCTTATATATTCTTAACCATAATTGCAAATATAGGCCGTCGGTTCTCCAGATACATCTTGAGCGTTCTAAAAAGAGCCTTCTCTATGTCAAATTAGTGGTTTGATTTTGATGACCATATATATGAACATCATTGGAAATATCAAACGTATTTGATCATCTTGGTCTGATTGTGACTTGCTTTTAATCTTCCAGAAGCAATTCCATTGTAGTGCTTCAGCCAAATGATGCTTCCAAGTCACTGTAAGCCATCAATCTCTCAAATGTAATTTATAGAAATCGTTATTACGCCTTCCAGATGCAACGACACAAAATTACACATTGCTGATTTATTCACCACTTATTATTTAAATCCATACTCAACTTCCATTTCGAACTGTTTTTTTTTTATCAATTTATTTATGTGTTAGTAATTTTTACAGAATGTAAGCAAACCGACGGATATGAGAACTGGTTACAAATGGATGGTTTTGAGCCATTTTTTTTTATTTCTGTTACCTGTTGCTGAGAATGCATATCACTCGGTGTTATCTTTGAATTCGTCCTATTTTGTTGTTTCACTTTCCAAAACGTAGTAATATGAAAAAATAAGTGCATGCATTTACTTGTTGCGGAGAATGCATATCACTGGTGTTATCTTTGAATTCGTCCTATTTTGTTGTTTCATTTTGCAAAACGTAGTAATATGAAACAACAAGTGCATGCATCACATTAACTGCAGAATCTCTGAAAGTTTCTTTATTGTAGACTTCGTAATACTATACAATCAAATTAGATTTATAGATATTTAATACACACTTAAATGTATCACGAGTTTAAAAATGTATCACGAGTATACCTTAATTTTGTTTTGATTTTCTATTCACAATTTAATTCGTGTTTAATACATTTTTTAATTCCTTCTACTTTTAGCTATTTCCTAATAAATCCCAAGTTCTGCAACTCATTATTACAGATTCTTCAAATAGAAAAGGAAAATATTTTTAATGAAAAAAAAATTGTTTTGCATTCCTTCAAGTTAATAACATCACATTCTGTGTTACATCAAGAATTTTGATAATGTCATAGCCTAATGATTATGCTAATAATTCTCTTTTATGGCTCGCGATATTGAATTTAAAAAGATCAGAACAGTGAACAAAATCTTTAACAAGCAATTTCCCACGTCATTATTCTTCAGGACACCTTAATGCAATTCAGTTTCCTGGAAAAAAATACATAAGTGGGGAAAACTTTAATTTCCCAGTGTACAATGCATGATTGACAGTCGCTAAGGATACGCGGAAGAAAGTTTAATTATACAGGCTTTCAGTTTCGTCTAAATTTATTGCAAGTTTTTGTTCATGTATTTTTTAAAATTCGTTTGAATATTTTTCTTTTCATTCTTCACAAGAATATTTCATTTTGTTTTCAAAAAGAAACATTATATCAACATGTTTTTCTAAAAAACAATGAAATTTGTTTTCTTAATGAATACCAAGAAAACAAATAGCTGTTTATCATCTTTAACCGTTGAAAGAAATTTAAAAAAAATATGCTGCAAGCGTATAGAAAATGTTTTAGGTTATTCCATAAAAAATAAGGTGATATTTGGCAAACACAAAGAGTAAACATGGATTTAACCTTCCAGTGGGCGTGCGTACAGAGAGACATTTGCATTGTGCATCGTTTTATATATTTATATCGTTCTTTTTTAAATTTAAGTGCAATTTTTATTTATAAAATCTTTGCTTACTATTAAGCTAATAAATATATATAACATAAATAAAATTTTTGAAAACGACACGATATATACATATAATACGAAGCTCGATATGTCATAAAATTTGCGCAGATGCGCTCTCTGGAAGGTTAATATAAAAGTGATAATTGGAGAAATTTCTGAATGTGCTAAAAAAGGCTACGTAGATGAATGTTATATATAAACATAACCGTAATTATACACAGTTTTTGAGTAATTGAAATTCACTCAGTTATTACTCCATGCTGTAACTTCATGTTAAATATCAAAATATATTAATGTTTTACAAAATATATAATGGCAATGGAAAAAACTAATATTTGTTAGTAGAATGTTGGTAATTAACACATGCTTACGGTCAAACAAATATTTTAGACGGTAGTAATAACGATTAAAATTTCTTTTATTTTGTTAACTAATAAAAAGTAGTAAAAAATAATTTTGAAAGTAAAGTATGCGTTAATTAATTTTTTTAATGAATTCATTGAATTTAGTATTTTTTGAATGATCCAGGTAAAGTTATCTTCTTCAACAACGGAAAAATATTGTTTAGTTGTTGAAGAAAAGGATACCGGGTTTAGATGTATAGCTATTGAAACCGCAAGTGCTGTATCTGAATTTAATTAGATGTTTGTGAAATTTTTGGCATATCGCTAAAGTTGAGTTGTCGCTAAGGTCGATTATGTTTGTTTTCGCATTTATTTTTTTATTCAGAGATAAATATTTTTTAACCTATAACAATGATTTATTAATTTGTTTTTTCTAGTTGTAACAATGTACGGTTTCTTAACTTTAGTCTTATTCACGTTTTGTTTTGAAGCAACACGAAGACTGTTTCGGGACGGACCTCATAATTTTGAACCGTGGTCTGTTGAAGTCGACGTCACCTGCTCTGTAAAACTCCTTAACAAGCTTTCTTACCACACTAGCCGTAGGACATTCAGCCCCCTACGTATGATTTGGCTTGCAACAGGCCCAATACACTACGGATATTCAATGTAATCGGGTTTCGAACCTGGAGCCCTCCGCCTCCGAGGCTGGCATCTTACCACTAAGCCACCGCGAACTTGATTTATAATAAATACTTTCTATTCATATCATATTCCTAATTACAACAGGCATAGGCAGTTTGAAAAATTAATCTTAATTTTATTTAATAAATTTTTGTTGTTAGTTTTCTTTGCGTTGTGATTTAGCAAGCTTTGGATATTAAATATCAGATTCAATTGCCCAACGCAAACGTTTTATTTTCTCTACAAAACTGAATCATAACTTTTTTCTGTTTTGATTCAGCTTAGAATCCATGGAACATTTGAGATAATTACGCTGAATTTATGCACGGAATTGTAACGTCTATAAATAAATTATAGCCTAAATTTAAAATCAAAGCTGCTATATTAATTGTTGAAAACTTCATTTACTTGGATTGCCTATTTCATTATTTTTAATAACAACAGAATTTTTCACTTGTTGATATATAATGCTTAAACTTGATTTTTTGTTTATGGTATCTTTAGTAATTTCAATTTATTAGATTTTATTTAAAATTGTTGTATTGTTCAAATAATGACTTTTAAGTATAGGATTTAATTCTTGATATGTTTTGTTTACTTTATTTCTGTATGATTATATATTAGTTATATTTGGATTTATATATATATATATATTAGATTCACGGGTGAAGTACTGCTATAACAGATGTATGGTTAATTAAAACGTTTTTATTTAAACAACGAAAGAACATGTTTTACGTCTGCAAGTTGCATGGCTGCTCTATGGCTGCAAGGAAATATGCTTTACCTGTTATATAAGAAAATTTCCTCCCATCCTATATCAAACGCGTGAAGTTTTATTTATTTTCCGTGGAAAAGAGACGTTTGTAAAATTCCCCGTGAATCTTTTTAAGCAGGATTTTTGCTTCACGCTCTAAAGAAAGATTCAATTGTTGTTTTCTAAACCTTATTCTTTCGCAGTTTCTCCAAAGCAAAACATTACGCTCCTCCGAGAACAGACGATCCAGCCTTTCGATATCAGCCATTTCTCAAACCCTTTGCCTTTTGAACGCCGATGAATAGCCAGGAAAATCTCCTGGGAACTTGAACGGTATTGGATTTTCGGAATCAAACATCACACCCGGGATTGAGCTTTGAATGGAATCCATTTCTCTAGGTGAACTCAATGGCAAACGGACGGAAGCTGAATAAAATTACAGACAACAATGCGATCTTTGGGAACAGGTACTGAAAGGGTCCGGTTTCCTTTCGAACCCGGAATTTCCAAAACCGTCTTAGGCAAGCGGGAGAGAAGCATTCTTGTGTTAACATCGGTGAAAAGAGTTTGTATATTTAGGGAGGCTGCCAGTGGTGTCATAGATTTCCATTTTCTTGGAATAGAATTTGCTTTTGGAGCACATTTAAGTGGATGGCAGCGACTATACTCATGAAACTATAGGCTGTTGAAAGAAAGGATGGAACGACATTTTTTTATTAAAAAATATTTCTTTTACCTTAATATCTTTAAAAATGCCAGATACATTCCGTTTTTTCAAACATAAATGTATTTATCTGACATCCTTGAAATAAATTACGCTGTGAAAATATTGAAAATATTTTGAGCATCCTTCCATCAATTTTAATTTATTATTATTTTATTTTTGGAGGGACGGCTTTTAAATTATACAAAATATTTTCGTTGAGACTTAAATTAAACAAAATATTTTCGTTGAGACTTAAATTATACAAACATATTCTGCGTCAAGAATACTGAGAAAATTCCTGAATATATTTTATCGGAAAGAAACATTTATTGATTTCTGATATTTATTTAGTACTTTAATTAAATGTAATTTTGTATAATACATTTTATATTCATAAATCAAAATCGGGTTCATTGAAGATATTGAATGGAAATTACCTGTGTTGAATGCATGAGGAAATGCTTAAACTTAAATGTTATTTTAGGTTTGCTAACATTTAATATTCCTTCGCATGTCAAGTATAATTCATTAAATTAAATTTCGAATGTAGCAAAGTTGGATGAGGTAAAATTATTCAGGAAAAATAATATGTGTTTTTAATACTATTAAGAAAATTTGAAGCAATGAAACATGTTTTGTTGCTTTAAAAATGTAAAACACATCTTAATTTAATAAAACAAATAAGTGCAAATGTATGAAATGTCTAACTGAATCGAAAATATTGCTGATGCTTATTCCGTTGGAAAACTGAAATTTATGTTATGAGTTCGGGCTCTTCAATTTGAAGGAATTTTTTTTGACTAATTAATAACTGATGCCTTTCTGAAGTGCATTAGCACCAATAAATTAAATTAAAGCATTATGTTCAAGTACAGGTTGGCTCACAATTCTTCCGAGAAATTATACAGTGGGTCTTGAATACTAAAAAATATCAGTTTTGGATTATGTAAATATAGACGGAAAAATCATTCATTGTAGCTCACGATAAAAATAGACAAAATTAAATGAATGTGCAAACTAATGTGCGATTAATGTTACAGAAGGTGCTTAGAATACATAGTAGATTGATGACATTAAATGAAAATTCGGAACCATTCATCTTCACACAACTATTGGTACAAACAGTTGATGGTCGGGCAATATAAGCAAATTTAGCTCCAGTATACTTTCGTTATGATTTTAAATGGTATAATGATTGCCCGTACTACTCAATTTAATTTAGTACAAACAATGTCTTTTAATATGAAAGTATGACATTCCCGCCTACATGTGTCTTTGTTTTCGTATGCCTGACTTATAAAAAATATTTATTTATTTGAAACTTCAGAGGTTATGGAACTGTTTGAACACCGACAGGGAAAAGACTTATAAAATATATGAAAATATAACATTTTTGTATTTTTTTAAAAAATCTATCATTTTAGGGTGAACTAATGTTCTCAGTGATCAAAGAAATGCTGCTGCATATAGTAGACAAAAATATTAAAAAAGCAATTAAAATTGTGGAGGGGTACAAAATAATAGTAGACAACGACAAAAAGTAAGAATCTGGTGAATGACTTCATCAGAGGCCAGACATTCATGCAGATTCAAAATGGAATAGGTTTTCTGTAGAGGAAAAATATAGAATTTAAATATTCTCACTTTTTTGTCTCTTTAGATATTCATTTCTGCATATAAACTAGTCGCATTTTCCTCGAAGAATTTATAGATTATAACTGGAACATCTGAATTAAAAAAGAATACTTAAGTTTCTTTAAATGAGTGATTCTTGATTTTTAACTTTCTTTTAGTTAACTTATTTCCTCTCTCTTAATTAACTTCGTTTATTCTTAACATTTGAACTTATGTTGCATTTTTCTTTCTAATCAGATATTCTTCTACCAATTTGCTATTGTTTATACGTTAGCTACTGATGCTTGACAGTAAATTCTTGTTTCACGGACGTTTATTGATTTATTTTTTAAACAAAATTTTAGTTCAACAGTGGTAGTTAAATTTTAAAAAATTATGTTTCAATTATGCTTAATTAAATGTTTGTATCGAGTCTTAAAATGACATGTCAGGTGCTTTAATTTTGATGTTTACGCAACTAATAAAGGATGAAGTTGAGGAATCTAAGCTACCAGAATTTTGGGAAATTTTAAATAATATGAGAAAAATCCTGTTTCTTTTGTTTATAAACTTCGATTCTGGCATGTTATAAATGAACTTAATTTACACTTAAGGTGATTGACCTAACTACATATTAGTATGAAATAAATCTAAATATATGCATATATTTAAAATTTTTGCAACTTCACTATTTTCCCATGAATGATTCGATCTAACTTCCAGTAGAAAATGTAAGAACGCGTTACACTTTTAAATGTATGATTGTGCATTAATATTTCAACCCTATAATTTTCCAAAAATTTTCAAATATATATTTTGGATTGATTTCATATTAAATATAAAATTAATTACTTAACATGTCACTAAGCATTAAACTTAAAGTTCTTAAAAGATCAAATCTTACCGTATAACTCCTCATCACTGATATAATAATATCCGAATATAAAGTATACATTAGCATTCATTATTTGTGAGGTTCAGATATTCCAAACATTATTCAAAATGTAAGATCTACATTTTTTCCCTGTAAAATGGAGGTTTAAACTTAAAGATTTATTTTGTGAGGAAACTATACACGCAAATATTTGCTAAAACTTGTGTATTAATTACAAACACGGGTTTGCAATTACGGTGTAATTGCAGGAATTATAAATTACTTCCGCGTTTAATCCTGACTAGAAATGATGACTCCACCTACTGATGCAGAATCTGGGTTTAACTCTGCGAATACTGCAATTAACTTCGTGAAGTTAGGGAACCATCGCGCTGTGCACATGTATACTTCCCTTATCATAAGCCAGTGAAGCCACATTTAATTTGAAGTAGTTAGGGAACTCTATTAACAGTTTGTGAGTACGATTTTAGTAACAGATATAACAATAGCTACACTTATTTTGATATTAGAAAATTTATAATTGCAATTTTTGCTAAGATGATGCATACAAAAGTATAAAGAGAGAATTTAAAGATTATTTCTACTAGTAGTTCTGTGAAAAGCAGACGCCGTTCCCCTCCCCAAATAAAAAAAGATTAAGATTTTCTCTTCATCGCATTTTTTTAGAAGCTTAGCAAATGTTATTACTTGTGAAGACAGCATTGTTTTCAGAGACAACGGAGATCATGATTTGGCTCTAAAGGGGATACACTAATGTACAAAGATTAGCACAATTCTTTTGGTACGACTAATTGGAGGTTATTATGGAAAAAACGATTCGCAATCTGCTGCATTAGGAAAATATCTTTAGATCTTTTACTTCGCTTATCTTTAAGCGTCATAGCGAAATATTTTGAAAACGATGGCACCAAAAATTCACAGAGAAAATCTGAATCCTTAAATTAGTTATTTAAAAAACATAATCTAGAAATTTTCAGTATTACATAGCGAAACGTTGTGGTTGCTATGAAGATCAAACGATTTATAAGGCAGGCGAAATTATCTTGGCGAGAAGCGACTAATAATTCCATTTAGGCTTAACAATTACAAGCGAATTTTTAAAGTTCTTTAAATTGGTTACTGTGCCATGGGGCCGTCCACAAATGATTTCACGCTTGGAGGGGGTTCGTGAAATTGTGACAGTTTGTGACAACGGGAAGGGGGTAATAGCATGTGTGAAATGACACATTTTGGTTAAAATAAAAACATTTAAAATCAGCAGATTAAATTTTGAAGTTATTTTGAAATTACCAGAATTTGAGGGTATTTTTTAATCTGGGCTAAAGCAACTTTATTGTAGGTTTTTTCACTTACATTCCTTTCTTTTCGGAAAACGCCTTCAGGGTAGGTTCTGAGAATATGGTAGCAGAAGAAATTATTCAGCATTAGAAGAAAACGTCCCCCTGTCACACCCTTAAAATGTCGAACAAAAGTTATGTCGCCCCACCTGGGTGAGTGGTACAACTGGTAGTGGCACAAACAGATTGATCTTATCTTTTGTATAGAGCAGGACAGAGCATGAAAAGTTCTTAAAGCACAGATAAATCGAGCTGACTCAGAAAATTATAAATTTCCATCATTCTTTGCTGCACAAATTTTGAAAGCTATGAACTTCTTCCCCGATCGGTGGGGAGTAGTTACAAAATGTTGCAATATGACCTCTTCTGTCCTTCAGTGCAAAATGTGCTTCCTACTCGTGTTTGCAAGCATTGCGGTTTGTATTTTGCATCCAATGTCATGTTGAAAAAACACATAATTGGTGTTCTTAAAATCACTGGAAAGTGTCGAACAGAAGTTGGCAAAGTTAGACCGCTTCGAACAGCTGCGCGCAGACAAAAAGAACTCATGGTTGTAATTACTTTCTCCGAAAATGTGGAGTTTGCAGATTGGGTGGATGAAGACAACATTGTCAGTAGAGGGCTTACTATCCCCGAGGATGAGAACGATGTCAAAATGTCCCGCATACTCGATGAACTAGCACATATCTTCTCCATGGGAGGAAGAGTCGTAGTAAATTATTCCGAGTAATTTCTATTTTATTATTGTGTATATAATTTTATAAATGTTCATATAAATTAATGTGACAAATGAAATGAGATGGCGATTCCATTAAGTAAAACTAATATTGAGGCGTTTTTTTTTTTTAAATTCAATCTGTTTAAGAGTATTTTGTGTTCATAAAGTAAAGATAAGATTTAAAGCAAAATATTTCAAATTATAGAATACTGCTCTTTTTAATTGCTCTTTTATATTAATATTTTATTACTATTGTATCTTAATTTTGTTTTTTGTTTAAACCTTAATTTTATTTCATACAAAATAAATGCTCATATAATCATTATTACTGTTATGCTCACAAATGTCATTAAAACACACAGTTAAAGTATAAAAATAAAATTTGAAATATGATCTATAACGTAGTGCTTTGCTTCTGAACTGCAAGTATATGCTTATGTAACATAGCGTGACATGTGACAAGGGGGGTAAGGGGGTATCGTGAAATGTGACACTTAGTGAAAAAGGGGGTGAGGGGTCAAAAATATTGAAAAAATGTGTGGCATCATTTATGGACAGCCCCCATATAGGGAAAAAAAGAAATGGTTTAGATGGTAAATAACTTTAATGATAAATTTAGAACTGAAAGAACGCCAAATATTATAAAAATGGTTAACATTTATTTAGCGAAAAGCGGATAACGATACAGAGCGATACATAGCCATAAGCGAACTGTGTTTATTTACAACTCTTATGTCATTATTTTAATTTTTGGTTGCCACTCACTCTTTTATTATCAATTAAAATAATTAATTTATTACCGAATTTAAATAAATACAAATAAAATATATAAACTGTTTTATATAAGCTTCAAGAAATATTTCTGCCAAATTGGAAGGAAATCGAACAACACATTTGGTCGTAATCGCGGAACAAACATACAGACGGACAAGTGCAAAATGCTGGAGTTAAAACGTAGACCTCGTTTCGCTGGGTCAATTAAATTTTAACTTTTGTTCAATAAAAGGCGTTCCCATTCTGAAATGCGTCAGATAGTTTATCATATAGTTAACACATCATTAACGTAAATGTACGTTTACAGTATTCAATTATACCTTAATCTCAGATTCTTATAAATTAATACCATGCTCTAAAGTCCATAAAATCCACTTCTGACTTTCATATCGGTCCAACAATTTAAGGAATTCAAGGAATTTAAGTTGGAAATATTATACTTCCTATTAAAAAATATATTTATAACCCATATATTTTGTTTTCCTTCAATTACTAGAAATTCATCTTTCTCTAGGGATCATGCATCCTATTCATACTGGCCGCGTGATAATTATAAGCTTTCTGCTAAATCTTATATTTTGAATCTTATAAATTAACCTCATTATCAAAGACCTTTAGATCGCATTTCTGATTGAGTTCAAACTGAAATAAGCGTATTTTAGTGGGGCAAGCCCAGATCTGTTGCTTTTCTTGGGTTTCTGGAAATGCAACTTTTCATAATGGCCTCTAGATATTTATAATGATTTCAAGAAGCGTAAGCTTAATTAAATCATATTATTGATTCATATTCCTAAGATTCATTTGCGAAATTTATGCAGATAATAACATACAGAAGGTTGTTATATTTGACTTAACGAATGTATTTTGGAAATTATCAATATTTAAAGTGTTAGGTTTGCCCTAAAATATAGGATATTGCAAGGCTTGAATGAACTTTTCTGTAACATTGCGTAATTAAAATGAACATTACGCATTTTTATTAAAAGACTTTATTGTGAAGACAAAGTTGATTATGAAATTTTAAATATTTGCCTGTGGTGATTAGTGACAGTTTAATTTAAAATATTTGTTAAAATTGGCATATTATCTTATAGTGAATTTACTACATTTTTCGAACTGGCTGATTGCAATGTTTGTTTGTTTTTCTATCACATTTGAATAGACATAATAAAAAATAATCACATTTGCTGAAATAAAATGAAAATTTTGAATTTTTATTAAAAACTTTATTTTAAAGGCAAAATTAATTATGAAATTTTATATTTTTGCTCATAGTGATCAGTAACTGTTTTCTTTAATGATATCTGCATTTATCATTTATTCCAACTTACGTATTTGGATCTTATATTTTTCCTTCCATCACATTTTAATAGAAATAATACTTCAATAGCACACCACTCTTTAATTTAAAATTCAAATCTCCACATCTTTCCAAAGATATGAGAAATTGAATCAAAAACCTCTTACTTCAGCTTAAATTGAATTTCCTTCGATTAGATTAGTTTCAAAGATAACTGTATCTTACTGGAAGATTTAATAAGGTAAGAAATTAGTCAGCCTTGAAATTAAATTGCTCTTTCGGAGACTCAGGTGTCCATGTTTATTTCAGTTTTGATTTCCTTTTACATTAGCGAACGTGCCCTTACATGAGATTAGCGATACCGACAGCTGAGTTAGATTAAAACCTTTGAGCTACACAGGGAGATGTTAAGTAACACGATTTTCTGACAGTATTTTCTGTGCCTAGGTTTTAAGCAAATATTTAATTCCTAAAAATACTTGCAGATTCAGTTCCTATATTGTCTTTCGAGGAAACTAATTTAAACTTGTTGAGACATGTATTCTTGGAACTACATGTTTTTGATATGGATAATGTTGTAGCTTATCTTCTATAATCTATGTTATTCTATTTATCTGCCAAATTGTCTCAATGAAGTCGAAGTTCATAAAAATAATTTTGATTTTACATTTCTCTGATCTGTCCGAGAAGCCAGATATCTTCCTTTTTATTAGTTACAGGTCAAAGAGGGTAAAATTATCATTTTAATGTATTTATTTGTAATTATGGCTTGTATGTTCAATCAAGTTTATTATAAGTGATACATATATATAATGTTTTTTAGGATACTCAAAATAATCTAGAAGGAATTTATGACGCTGAGTACAAAAAATATATATACCATTCTAATTTCGTTATATTAAAATCGGAAATTCCATTGATTTCTTAATGGCATTAAAAAATTGCTTTTTTTGTTCCTGTTATACTGAGCTGTGTTTTCGTACTTTATTTAAAAAGAAAAATGTATTAATGAAAATGTCTCAAATTTATATTAGTTTCAAAATGACATATTATAACATTCAAGAGAAAGGTGATTATAAAATTTATAATGGTTTAATTTCTTTCGTAAAATGAGCCCTGTAGGCATCCCAAATAATTATTTTCAATATAAAACAATAGGTAAAAGGATTTATATTATAAAATATTGATTGAGAAATTATTTCTTATTTTGGGCACATGTTTTGCATATTCTTCATAATTTTAAAATTCAGCTGCATCCAAATCTTCCTAAAATGTTACACTTTGGAATAACATAATTAATATTAATAAAAAATTCAAATGTCATGCAAGGTTATTTAAGGTATACGACTGGTTTAAAATCGTCGTTTTTGATGAAATTATCAAAAAAAAAATTATGACTTAATTTTATAGCCTGTTTAATCAGCTTTCTAAAACTGCCTTACTTTTTACTCTACGTGAATTACAAATGGAATTACAGCTGTTTTATTACCGAACTGAAAGCATTATTTTATGTTGCATGAAAATTTTAAATGTGTTTTCTGAGAAATGATATTTTTGAGGAAAACTGTCGACCGTAACAATGATTTCTCAAACGGTTAGTCAAGTATTGATATGAAATTTTCTGAGATTGTTTCCTGTAATATGCTTGATGTTTTCCTCTAAAAATTAAGGTCAATTTTAAAATCAAGTTTTATTTTTAAGTGCTTAAATATAAACGAAAAGCATTTTTTATGAAAAATTACCAGTTTATTAATTATGTTCAGCTATATCTCAACACTATTTTGAAGTACAAGAAATATTTTAGAGCGTAACACAGATAACTGTCATAAAAATTTACTCCTACAAGAATTTATGTATATTTAGAATATGGTTTTGCCTACGGCTGTTAGCGTAAGGCAAATACTTTAGTCATTTTTCTTCAAATTTCTCAGTTTTTTAAAAAAAATATTATCTTGAAAGAATAATTTTACAATATTTTCATAGTTTTAAAACATATACAGTTGAAAAATAACATTAAAAATATATATAAGTTATTTTTCAAAAAAATGTCTCCGAGCACAGTCGGATACCTTAAGGTAGAATGAACTATATAAGTTAGAAACTCTAGATATTCGCTACTAAAACTAAATAATTTAATTTGACGTATATTTCAGTCTCTTTTATAACACGAAAGTATTTTTACCTTGATAGACAAGAAAAATTAATTTAGTTTCTAATTCATATCATAGCAAAAACTCCATACACCCAATCCATTACTAAAAATCTTTTCTGCAAAATTCAAACAATTCGAAAGCCATGATTTCATTCCAAGAATAGCCATTGAAACCCATACCAAGAATAGCCATTGAAACACATACCAAGATTTTAAACGAACACAATCTTCAAAACATCGTCTGTTTATGCCACCATCATCTATTATATAGTCCTTTGAATTCACCCAAAGATTTCCATTATATTAATTTCCCGGATTTCTCTTGGTAACATTTACCATTATAAGAATTGGAATGCTAAATTATCCTTTAGAGAGGGGAGTCCATTATTCAACATCCTTTAAACCTCCAACTCATTTCCATTCCTCATTTCGATACCTGAGGATAAAATTTTCCCATTACGGATAATTCAGTGGATAGAACCCAGTGACTGATGATTTAAATTATAAAGCACCGTAAGAACAAGCCCACAGCTTCCCGCACACCACGTGTATCCCAGACACCAAGCCCGCAGAGTAACTAGTAACCGTACAATTTTACCCTCCTATTATGACCCTCATGTTTACTCCGTAAACGGCGGTTGGGGGAGCTCAGCGAGATGAAATTCGAGCTCAGGGATTACAGTAATAGCGAAGGGTTCCTCGTATGCAACATTCGAAACTTCCCCGGTGTTTGTCACTAAGACTGAGTAATGAGTATTGTATAATCTCCAAGGCCAACAGCGGAATTGCTGGTGGGTTTCACACCTCCCAAAAGTCAATTTCATTACCATACATTCCTCCTGCAACTTTCCCCGACAACTAAGCTCTGCCGGTTCCTTCGGGCGAAGGAGGATAACTCTTTTGAAACAGTTCAAATAATTTCAAGAATCAGAGTTTAAACACTTATATCCCAGACTCCTTGGAATGATTTGATTTCCATGATTGTGCCTAGCAATTCCGCAGAGAGGGCAATAGAGTTTCATTGATGAAAATGCTTCGTGCTGGCGTTCTTGAAACTTTATTAATTCAATAAATTGTCCGTTGCAAGCACGGAATATATAGTGAGAAATATTATTACGAATATGCATTTTTCTAATCAT
>BGPR01035442.1:0-15969 GCA_013235015.1 Araneus ventricosus | reverse complement strand
ATGATTAGAAAAATGCATATTCGTAATAATATTTCTCACTATATATTCCGTGCTTGCAACGGACAATTTATTGAATTAATAAAGTTTCAAGAACGCCAGCACGAAGCATTTTCATCAATGAAACTCTATTGCCCTCTCTGCGGAATTGCTAGGCACAATCATGGAAATCAAATCATTCCAAGGAGTCTGGGATATAAGTGTTTAAACTCTGATTCTTGAAATTATTTGAACTGTTTCAAAAGAGTTATCCTCCTTCGCCCGAAGGAACCGGCAGAGCTTAGTTGTCGGGGAAAGTTGCAGGAGGAATGTATGGTAATGAAATTGACTTTTGGGAGGTGTGAAACCCACCAGCAATTCCGCTGTTGGCCTTGGAGATTATACAATACTCATTACTCAGTCTTAGTGACAAACACCGGGGAAGTTTCGAATGTTGCATACGAGGAACCCTTCGCTATTACTGTAATCCCTGAGCTCGAATTTCATCTCGCTGAGCTCCCCCAACCGCCGTTTACGGAGTAAACATGAGGGTCATAATAGGAGGGTAAAATTGTACGGTTACTAGTTACTCTGCGGGCTTGGTGTCTGGGATACACGTGGTGTGCGGGAAGCTGTGGGCTTGTTCTTACGGTGCTTTATAATTTAAATCATCAGTCACTGGGTTCTATCCACTGAATTATCCGTAATGGGAAAATTTTATCCTCAGGTATCGAAATGAGGAATGGAAATGAGTTGGAGGTTTAAAGGATGTTGAATAATGGACTCCCCTCTCTAAAGGATAATTTAGCATTCCAATTCTTATAATGGTAAATGTTACCAAGAGAAATCCGGGAAATTAATATAATGGAAATCTTTGGGTGAATTCAAAGGACTATATAATAGATGATGGTGGCATAAACAGACGATGTTTTGAAGATTGTGTTCGTTTAAAATCTTGGTATGTGTTTCAATGGCTATTCTTGGTATGGGTTTCAATGGCTATTCTTGGAATGAAATCATGGCTTTCGAATTGTTTGAATTTTGCAGAAAAGATTTTTAGTAATGGATTGGGTGTATGGAGTTTTTGCTATGATATGAATTAGAAACTAAATTAATTTTTCTTGTCTATCAAGGTAAAAATACTTTCGTGTTATAAAAGAGACTGAAATATACGTCAAATTAAATTATTTAGTTTTAGTAGCGAATATCTAGAGTTTCTAACTTATATAGTTCATTCTACCTTAAGGTATCCGACTGTGCTCGGAGACATTTTTTTGAAAAATAACTTATATATATTTTTAATGTTATTTTTCAACTGTATATGTTTTAAAACTATGAAAATATTGTAAAATTATTCTTTCAAGATAATATTTTTTTTAAAAAACTGAGAAATTTGAAGAAAAATGACTAAAGTATTTGCCTTACGCTAACAGCCGTAGGCAAAACCATATTCTAAATATACATAAATTCTTGTAGGAGTAAATTTTTATGACAGTTATCTGTGTTACGCTCTAAAATATTTCTTGTACTTCAAAATAGTGTTGAGATATAGCTGAACATAATTAATAAACTGGTAATTTTTCATAAAAAATGCTTTTCGTTTATATTTAAGCACTTAAAAATAAAACTTGATTTTAAAATTGACCTTAATTTTTAGAGGAAAACATCAAGCATATTACAGGAAACAATCTCAGAAAATTTCATATCAATACTTGACTAACCGTTTGAGAAATCATTGTTACGGTCGACAGTTTTCCTCAAAAATATCATTTCTCAGAAAACACATTTAAAATTTTCATGCAACATAAAATAATGCTTTCAGTTCGGTAATAAAACAGCTGTAATTCCATTTGTAATTCACGTAGAGTAAAAAGTAAGGCAGTTTTAGAAAGCTGATTAAACAGGCTATAAAATTAAGTCATAATTTTTTTTTTGATAATTTCATCAAAAACGACGATTTTAAACCAGTCGTATACCTTAAATAACCTTGCATGACATTTGAATTTTTTATTAATATTAATTATGTTATTCCAAAGTGTAACATTTTAGGAAGATTTGGATGCAGCTGAATTTTAAAATTATGAAGAATATGCAAAACATGTGCCCAAAATAAGAAATAATTTCTCAATCAATATTTTATAATATAAATCCTTTTACCTATTGTTTTATATTGAAAATAATTATTTGGGATGCCTACAGGGCTCATTTTACGAAAGAAATTAAACCATTATAAATTTTATAATCACCTTTCTCTTGAATGTTATAATATGTCATTTTGAAACTAATATAAATTTGAGACATTTTCATTAATACATTTTTCTTTTTAAATAAAGTACGAAAACACAGCTCAGTATAACAGGAACAAAAAAAGCAATTTTTTAATGCCATTAAGAAATCAATGGAATTTCCGATTTTAATATAACGAAATTAGAATGGTATATATATTTTTTGTACTCAGCGTCATAAATTCCTTCTAGATTATTTTGAGTATCCTAAAAAACATTATATATATGTATCACTTATAATAAACTTGATTGAACATACAAGCCATAATTACAAATAAATACATTAAAATGATAATTTTACCCTCTTTGACCTGTAACTAATAAAAAGGAAGATATCTGGCTTCTCGGACAGATCAGAGAAATGTAAAATCAAAATTATTTTTATGAACTTCGACTTCATTGAGACAATTTGGCAGATAAATAGAATAACATAGATTATAGAAGATAAGCTACAACATTATCCATATCAAAAACATGTAGTTCCAAGAATACATGTCTCAACAAGTTTAAATTAGTTTCCTCGAAAGACAATATAGGAACTGAATCTGCAAGTATTTTTAGGAATTAAATATTTGCTTAAAACCTAGGCACAGAAAATACTGTCAGAAAATCGTGTTACTTAACATCTCCCTGTGTAGCTCAAAGGTTTTAATCTAACTCAGCTGTCGGTATCGCTAATCTCATGTAAGGGCACGTTCGCTAATGTAAAAGGAAATCAAAACTGAAATAAACATGGACACCTGAGTCTCCGAAAGAGCAATTTAATTTCAAGGCTGACTAATTTCTTACCTTATTAAATCTTCCAGTAAGATACAGTTATCTTTGAAACTAATCTAATCGAAGGAAATTCAATTTAAGCTGAAGTAAGAGGTTTTTGATTCAATTTCTCATATCTTTGGAAAGATGTGGAGATTTGAATTTTAAATTAAAGAGTGGTGTGCTATTGAAGTATTATTTCTATTAAAATGTGATGGAAGGAAAAATATAAGATCCAAATACGTAAGTTGGAATAAATGATAAATGCAGATATCATTAAAGAAAACAGTTACTGATCACTATGAGCAAAAATATAAAATTTCATAATTAATTTTGCCTTTAAAATAAAGTTTTTAATAAAAATTCAAAATTTTCATTTTATTTCAGCAAATGTGATTATTTTTTATTATGTCTATTCAAATGTGATAGAAAAACAAACAAACATTGCAATCAGCCAGTTCGAAAAATGTAGTAAATTCACTATAAGATAATATGCCAATTTTAACAAATATTTTAAATTAAACTGTCACTAATCACCACAGGCAAATATTTAAAATTTCATAATCAACTTTGTCTTCACAATAAAGTCTTTTAATAAAAATGCGTAATGTTCATTTTAATTACGCAATGTTACAGAAAAGTTCATTCAAGCCTTGCAATATCCTATATTTTAGGGCAAACCTAACACTTTAAATATTGATAATTTCCAAAATACATTCGTTAAGTCAAATATAACAACCTTCTGTATGTTATTATCTGCATAAATTTCGCAAATGAATCTTAGGAATATGAATCAATAATATGATTTAATTAAGCTTACGCTTCTTGAAATCATTATAAATATCTAGAGGCCATTATGAAAAGTTGCATTTCCAGAAACCCAAGAAAAGCAACAGATCTGGGCTTGCCCCACTAAAATACGCTTATTTCAGTTTGAACTCAATCAGAAATGCGATCTAAAGGTCTTTGATAATGAGGTTAATTTATAAGATTCAAAATATAAGATTTAGCAGAAAGCTTATAATTATCACGCGGCCAGTATGAATAGGATGCATGATCCCTAGAGAAAGATGAATTTCTAGTAATTGAAGGAAAACAAAATATATGGGTTATAAATATATTTTTTAATAGGAAGTATAATATTTCCAACTTAAATTCCTTGAATTCCTTAAATTGTTGGACCGATATGAAAGTCAGAAGTGGATTTTATGGACTTTAGAGCATGGTATTAATTTATAAGAATCTGAGATTAAGGTATAATTGAATACTGTAAACGTACATTTACGTTAATGATGTGTTAACTATATGATAAACTATCTGACGCATTTCAGAATGGGAACGCCTTTTATTGAACAAAAGTTAAAATTTAATTGACCCAGCGAAACGAGGTCTACGTTTTAACTCCAGCATTTTGCACTTGTCCGTCTGTATGTTTGTTCCGCGATTACGACCAAATGTGTTGTTCGATTTCCTTCCAATTTGGCAGAAATATTTCTTGAAGCTTATATAAAACAGTTTATATATTTTATTTGTATTTATTTAAATTCGGTAATAAATTAATTATTTTAATTGATAATAAAAGAGTGAGTGGCAACCAAAAATTAAAATAATGACATAAGAGTTGTAAATAAACACAGTTCGCTTATGGCTATGTATCGCTCTGTATCGTTATCCGCTTTTCGCTAAATAAATGTTAACCATTTTTATAATATTTGGCGTTCTTTCAGTTCTAAATTTATCATTAAAGTTATTTACCATCTAAACCATTTCTTTTTTTCCCTATATGGGGGCTGTCCATAAATGATGCCACACATTTTTTCAATATTTTTGACCCCTCACCCCCTTTTTCACTAAGTGTCACATTTCACGATACCCCCTTACCCCCCTTGTCACATGTCACGCTATGTTACATAAGCATATACTTGCAGTTCAGAAGCAAAGCACTACGTTATAGATCATATTTCAAATTTTATTTTTATACTTTAACTGTGTGTTTTAATGACATTTGTGAGCATAACAGTAATAATGATTATATGAGCATTTATTTTGTATGAAATAAAATTAAGGTTTAAACAAAAAACAAAATTAAGATACAATAGTAATAAAATATTAATATAAAAGAGCAATTAAAAAGAGCAGTATTCTATAATTTGAAATATTTTGCTTTAAATCTTATCTTTACTTTATGAACACAAAATACTCTTAAACAGATTGAATTTAAAAAAAAAAAACGCCTCAATATTAGTTTTACTTAATGGAATCGCCATCTCATTTCATTTGTCACATTAATTTATATGAACATTTATAAAATTATATACACAATAATAAAATAGAAATTACTCGGAATAATTTACTACGACTCTTCCTCCCATGGAGAAGATATGTGCTAGTTCATCGAGTATGCGGGACATTTTGACATCGTTCTCATCCTCGGGGATAGTAAGCCCTCTACTGACAATGTTGTCTTCATCCACCCAATCTGCAAACTCCACATTTTCGGAGAAAGTAATTACAACCATGAGTTCTTTTTGTCTGCGCGCAGCTGTTCGAAGCGGTCTAACTTTGCCAACTTCTGTTCGACACTTTCCAGTGATTTTAAGAACACCAATTATGTGTTTTTTCAACATGACATTGGATGCAAAATACAAACCGCAATGCTTGCAAACACGAGTAGGAAGCACATTTTGCACTGAAGGACAGAAGAGGTCATATTGCAACATTTTGTAACTACTCCCCACCGATCGGGGAAGAAGTTCATAGCTTTCAAAATTTGTGCAGCAAAGAATGATGGAAATTTATAATTTTCTGAGTCAGCTCGATTTATCTGTGCTTTAAGAACTTTTCATGCTCTGTCCTGCTCTATACAAAAGATAAGATCAATCTGTTTGTGCCACTACCAGTTGTACCACTCACCCAGGTGGGGCGACATAACTTTTGTTCGACATTTTAAGGGTGTGACAGGGGGACGTTTTCTTCTAATGCTGAATAATTTCTTCTGCTACCATATTCTCAGAACCTACCCTGAAGGCGTTTTCCGAAAAGAAAGGAATGTAAGTGAAAAAACCTACAATAAAGTTGCTTTAGCCCAGATTAAAAAATACCCTCAAATTCTGGTAATTTCAAAATAACTTCAAAATTTAATCTGCTGATTTTAAATGTTTTTATTTTAACCAAAATGTGTCATTTCACACATGCTATTACCCCCTTCCCGTTGTCACAAACTGTCACAATTTCACGAACCCCCTCCAAGCGTGAAATCATTTGTGGACGGCCCCATGGCACAGTAACCAATTTAAAGAACTTTAAAAATTCGCTTGTAATTGTTAAGCCTAAATGGAATTATTAGTCGCTTCTCGCCAAGATAATTTCGCCTGCCTTATAAATCGTTTGATCTTCATAGCAACCACAACGTTTCGCTATGTAATACTGAAAATTTCTAGATTATGTTTTTTAAATAACTAATTTAAGGATTCAGATTTTCTCTGTGAATTTTTGGTGCCATCGTTTTCAAAATATTTCGCTATGACGCTTAAAGATAAGCGAAGTAAAAGATCTAAAGATATTTTCCTAATGCAGCAGATTGCGAATCGTTTTTTCCATAATAACCTCCAATTAGTCGTACCAAAAGAATTGTGCTAATCTTTGTACATTAGTGTATCCCCTTTAGAGCCAAATCATGATCTCCGTTGTCTCTGAAAACAATGCTGTCTTCACAAGTAATAACATTTGCTAAGCTTCTAAAAAAATGCGATGAAGAGAAAATCTTAATCTTTTTTTATTTGGGGAGGGGAACGGCGTCTGCTTTTCACAGAACTACTAGTAGAAATAATCTTTAAATTCTCTCTTTATACTTTTGTATGCATCATCTTAGCAAAAATTGCAATTATAAATTTTCTAATATCAAAATAAGTGTAGCTATTGTTATATCTGTTACTAAAATCGTACTCACAAACTGTTAATAGAGTTCCCTAACTACTTCAAATTAAATGTGGCTTCACTGGCTTATGATAAGGGAAGTATACATGTGCACAGCGCGATGGTTCCCTAACTTCACGAAGTTAATTGCAGTATTCGCAGAGTTAAACCCAGATTCTGCATCAGTAGGTGGAGTCATCATTTCTAGTCAGGATTAAACGCGGAAGTAATTTATAATTCCTGCAATTACACC
This sequence comes from Araneus ventricosus, assembly GCA_013235015.1. Classification (NCBI taxonomy): domain Eukaryota; kingdom Metazoa; phylum Arthropoda; class Arachnida; order Araneae; family Araneidae; genus Araneus; species Araneus ventricosus. Next base: position 8,784 of record BGPR01035442.1, on the reverse strand, counting down.
GTAATTGCAAACCCGTGTTTGTAATTAATACACAAGTTTTAGCAAATATTTGCGTGTATAGTTTCCTCACAAAATAAATCTTTAAGTTTAAACCTCCATTTTACAGGGAAAAAATGTAGATCTTACATTTTGAATAATGTTTGGAATATCTGAACCTCACAAATAATGAATGCTAATGTATACTTTATATTCGGATATTATTATATCAGTGATGAGGAGTTATACGGTAAGATTTGATCTTTTAAGAACTTTAAGTTTAATGCTTAGTGACATGTTAAGTAATTAATTTTATATTTAATATGAAATCAATCCAAAATATATATTTGAAAATTTTTGGAAAATTATAGGGTTGAAATATTAATGCACAATCATACATTTAAAAGTGTAACGCGTTCTTACATTTTCTACTGGAAGTTAGATCGAATCATTCATGGGAAAATAGTGAAGTTGCAAAAATTTTAAATATATGCATATATTTAGATTTATTTCATACTAATATGTAGTTAGGTCAATCACCTTAAGTGTAAATTAAGTTCATTTATAACATGCCAGAATCGAAGTTTATAAACAAAAGAAACAGGATTTTTCTCATATTATTTAAAATTTCCCAAAATTCTGGTAGCTTAGATTCCTCAACTTCATCCTTTATTAGTTGCGTAAACATCAAAATTAAAGCACCTGACATGTCATTTTAAGACTCGATACAAACATTTAATTAAGCATAATTGAAACATAATTTTTTAAAATTTAACTACCACTGTTGAACTAAAATTTTGTTTAAAAAATAAATCAATAAACGTCCGTGAAACAAGAATTTACTGTCAAGCATCAGTAGCTAACGTATAAACAATAGCAAATTGGTAGAAGAATATCTGATTAGAAAGAAAAATGCAACATAAGTTCAAATGTTAAGAATAAACGAAGTTAATTAAGAGAGAGGAAATAAGTTAACTAAAAGAAAGTTAAAAATCAAGAATCACTCATTTAAAGAAACTTAAGTATTCTTTTTTAATTCAGATGTTCCAGTTATAATCTATAAATTCTTCGAGGAAAATGCGACTAGTTTATATGCAGAAATGAATATCTAAAGAGACAAAAAAGTGAGAATATTTAAATTCTATATTTTTCCTCTACAGAAAACCTATTCCATTTTGAATCTGCATGAATGTCTGGCCTCTGATGAAGTCATTCACCAGATTCTTACTTTTTGTCGTTGTCTACTATTATTTTGTACCCCTCCACAATTTTAATTGCTTTTTTAATATTTTTGTCTACTATATGCAGCAGCATTTCTTTGATCACTGAGAACATTAGTTCACCCTAAAATGATAGATTTTTTAAAAAAATACAAAAATGTTATATTTTCATATATTTTATAAGTCTTTTCCCTGTCGGTGTTCAAACAGTTCCATAACCTCTGAAGTTTCAAATAAATAAATATTTTTTATAAGTCAGGCATACGAAAACAAAGACACATGTAGGCGGGAATGTCATACTTTCATATTAAAAGACATTGTTTGTACTAAATTAAATTGAGTAGTACGGGCAATCATTATACCATTTAAAATCATAACGAAAGTATACTGGAGCTAAATTTGCTTATATTGCCCGACCATCAACTGTTTGTACCAATAGTTGTGTGAAGATGAATGGTTCCGAATTTTCATTTAATGTCATCAATCTACTATGTATTCTAAGCACCTTCTGTAACATTAATCGCACATTAGTTTGCACATTCATTTAATTTTGTCTATTTTTATCGTGAGCTACAATGAATGATTTTTCCGTCTATATTTACATAATCCAAAACTGATATTTTTTAGTATTCAAGACCCACTGTATAATTTCTCGGAAGAATTGTGAGCCAACCTGTACTTGAACATAATGCTTTAATTTAATTTATTGGTGCTAATGCACTTCAGAAAGGCATCAGTTATTAATTAGTCAAAAAAAATTCCTTCAAATTGAAGAGCCCGAACTCATAACATAAATTTCAGTTTTCCAACGGAATAAGCATCAGCAATATTTTCGATTCAGTTAGACATTTCATACATTTGCACTTATTTGTTTTATTAAATTAAGATGTGTTTTACATTTTTAAAGCAACAAAACATGTTTCATTGCTTCAAATTTTCTTAATAGTATTAAAAACACATATTATTTTTCCTGAATAATTTTACCTCATCCAACTTTGCTACATTCGAAATTTAATTTAATGAATTATACTTGACATGCGAAGGAATATTAAATGTTAGCAAACCTAAAATAACATTTAAGTTTAAGCATTTCCTCATGCATTCAACACAGGTAATTTCCATTCAATATCTTCAATGAACCCGATTTTGATTTATGAATATAAAATGTATTATACAAAATTACATTTAATTAAAGTACTAAATAAATATCAGAAATCAATAAATGTTTCTTTCCGATAAAATATATTCAGGAATTTTCTCAGTATTCTTGACGCAGAATATGTTTGTATAATTTAAGTCTCAACGAAAATATTTTGTTTAATTTAAGTCTCAACGAAAATATTTTGTATAATTTAAAAGCCGTCCCTCCAAAAATAAAATAATAATAAATTAAAATTGATGGAAGGATGCTCAAAATATTTTCAATATTTTCACAGCGTAATTTATTTCAAGGATGTCAGATAAATACATTTATGTTTGAAAAAACGGAATGTATCTGGCATTTTTAAAGATATTAAGGTAAAAGAAATATTTTTTAATAAAAAAATGTCGTTCCATCCTTTCTTTCAACAGCCTATAGTTTCATGAGTATAGTCGCTGCCATCCACTTAAATGTGCTCCAAAAGCAAATTCTATTCCAAGAAAATGGAAATCTATGACACCACTGGCAGCCTCCCTAAATATACAAACTCTTTTCACCGATGTTAACACAAGAATGCTTCTCTCCCGCTTGCCTAAGACGGTTTTGGAAATTCCGGGTTCGAAAGGAAACCGGACCCTTTCAGTACCTGTTCCCAAAGATCGCATTGTTGTCTGTAATTTTATTCAGCTTCCGTCCGTTTGCCATTGAGTTCACCTAGAGAAATGGATTCCATTCAAAGCTCAATCCCGGGTGTGATGTTTGATTCCGAAAATCCAATACCGTTCAAGTTCCCAGGAGATTTTCCTGGCTATTCATCGGCGTTCAAAAGGCAAAGGGTTTGAGAAATGGCTGATATCGAAAGGCTGGATCGTCTGTTCTCGGAGGAGCGTAATGTTTTGCTTTGGAGAAACTGCGAAAGAATAAGGTTTAGAAAACAACAATTGAATCTTTCTTTAGAGCGTGAAGCAAAAATCCTGCTTAAAAAGATTCACGGGGAATTTTACAAACGTCTCTTTTCCACGGAAAATAAATAAAACTTCACGCGTTTGATATAGGATGGGAGGAAATTTTCTTATATAACAGGTAAAGCATATTTCCTTGCAGCCATAGAGCAGCCATGCAACTTGCAGACGTAAAACATGTTCTTTCGTTGTTTAAATAAAAACGTTTTAATTAACCATACATCTGTTATAGCAGTACTTCACCCGTGAATCTAATATATATATATATATAAATCCAAATATAACTAATATATAATCATACAGAAATAAAGTAAACAAAACATATCAAGAATTAAATCCTATACTTAAAAGTCATTATTTGAACAATACAACAATTTTAAATAAAATCTAATAAATTGAAATTACTAAAGATACCATAAACAAAAAATCAAGTTTAAGCATTATATATCAACAAGTGAAAAATTCTGTTGTTATTAAAAATAATGAAATAGGCAATCCAAGTAAATGAAGTTTTCAACAATTAATATAGCAGCTTTGATTTTAAATTTAGGCTATAATTTATTTATAGACGTTACAATTCCGTGCATAAATTCAGCGTAATTATCTCAAATGTTCCATGGATTCTAAGCTGAATCAAAACAGAAAAAAGTTATGATTCAGTTTTGTAGAGAAAATAAAACGTTTGCGTTGGGCAATTGAATCTGATATTTAATATCCAAAGCTTGCTAAATCACAACGCAAAGAAAACTAACAACAAAAATTTATTAAATAAAATTAAGATTAATTTTTCAAACTGCCTATGCCTGTTGTAATTAGGAATATGATATGAATAGAAAGTATTTATTATAAATCAAGTTCGCGGTGGCTTAGTGGTAAGATGCCAGCCTCGGAGGCGGAGGGCTCCAGGTTCGAAACCCGATTACATTGAATATCCGTAGTGTATTGGGCCTGTTGCAAGCCAAATCATACGTAGGGGGCTGAATGTCCTACGGCTAGTGTGGTAAGAAAGCTTGTTAAGGAGTTTTACAGAGCAGGTGACGTCGACTTCAACAGACCACGGTTCAAAATTATGAGGTCCGTCCCGAAACAGTCTTCGTGTTGCTTCAAAACAAAACGTGAATAAGACTAAAGTTAAGAAACCGTACATTGTTACAACTAGAAAAAACAAATTAATAAATCATTGTTATAGGTTAAAAAATATTTATCTCTGAATAAAAAAATAAATGCGAAAACAAACATAATCGACCTTAGCGACAACTCAACTTTAGCGATATGCCAAAAATTTCACAAACATCTAATTAAATTCAGATACAGCACTTGCGGTTTCAATAGCTATACATCTAAACCCGGTATCCTTTTCTTCAACAACTAAACAATATTTTTCCGTTGTTGAAGAAGATAACTTTACCTGGATCATTCAAAAAATACTAAATTCAATGAATTCATTAAAAAAATTAATTAACGCATACTTTACTTTCAAAATTATTTTTTACTACTTTTTATTAGTTAACAAAATAAAAGAAATTTTAATCGTTATTACTACCGTCTAAAATATTTGTTTGACCGTAAGCATGTGTTAATTACCAACATTCTACTAACAAATATTAGTTTTTTCCATTGCCATTATATATTTTGTAAAACATTAATATATTTTGATATTTAACATGAAGTTACAGCATGGAGTAATAACTGAGTGAATTTCAATTACTCAAAAACTGTGTATAATTACGGTTATGTTTATATATAACATTCATCTACGTAGCCTTTTTTAGCACATTCAGAAATTTCTCCAATTATCACTTTTATATTAACCTTCCAGAGAGCGCATCTGCGCAAATTTTATGACATATCGAGCTTCGTATTATATGTATATATCGTGTCGTTTTCAAAAATTTTATTTATGTTATATATATTTATTAGCTTAATAGTAAGCAAAGATTTTATAAATAAAAATTGCACTTAAATTTAAAAAAGAACGATATAAATATATAAAACGATGCACAATGCAAATGTCTCTCTGTACGCACGCCCACTGGAAGGTTAAATCCATGTTTACTCTTTGTGTTTGCCAAATATCACCTTATTTTTTATGGAATAACCTAAAACATTTTCTATACGCTTGCAGCATATTTTTTTTAAATTTCTTTCAACGGTTAAAGATGATAAACAGCTATTTGTTTTCTTGGTATTCATTAAGAAAACAAATTTCATTGTTTTTTAGAAAAACATGTTGATATAATGTTTCTTTTTGAAAACAAAATGAAATATTCTTGTGAAGAATGAAAAGAAAAATATTCAAACGAATTTTAAAAAATACATGAACAAAAACTTGCAATAAATTTAGACGAAACTGAAAGCCTGTATAATTAAACTTTCTTCCGCGTATCCTTAGCGACTGTCAATCATGCATTGTACACTGGGAAATTAAAGTTTTCCCCACTTATGTATTTTTTTCCAGGAAACTGAATTGCATTAAGGTGTCCTGAAGAATAATGACGTGGGAAATTGCTTGTTAAAGATTTTGTTCACTGTTCTGATCTTTTTAAATTCAATATCGCGAGCCATAAAAGAGAATTATTAGCATAATCATTAGGCTATGACATTATCAAAATTCTTGATGTAACACAGAATGTGATGTTATTAACTTGAAGGAATGCAAAACAATTTTTTTTTCATTAAAAATATTTTCCTTTTCTATTTGAAGAATCTGTAATAATGAGTTGCAGAACTTGGGATTTATTAGGAAATAGCTAAAAGTAGAAGGAATTAAAAAATGTATTAAACACGAATTAAATTGTGAATAGAAAATCAAAACAAAATTAAGGTATACTCGTGATACATTTTTAAACTCGTGATACATTTAAGTGTGTATTAAATATCTATAAATCTAATTTGATTGTATAGTATTACGAAGTCTACAATAAAGAAACTTTCAGAGATTCTGCAGTTAATGTGATGCATGCACTTGTTGTTTCATATTACTACGTTTTGCAAAATGAAACAACAAAATAGGACGAATTCAAAGATAACACCAGTGATATGCATTCTCCGCAACAAGTAAATGCATGCACTTATTTTTTCATATTACTACGTTTTGGAAAGTGAAACAACAAAATAGGACGAATTCAAAGATAACACCGAGTGATATGCATTCTCAGCAACAGGTAACAGAAATAAAAAAAAATGGCTCAAAACCATCCATTTGTAACCAGTTCTCATATCCGTCGGTTTGCTTACATTCTGTAAAAATTACTAACACATAAATAAATTGATAAAAAAAAAACAGTTCGAAATGGAAGTTGAGTATGGATTTAAATAATAAGTGGTGAATAAATCAGCAATGTGTAATTTTGTGTCGTTGCATCTGGAAGGCGTAATAACGATTTCTATAAATTACATTTGAGAGATTGATGGCTTACAGTGACTTGGAAGCATCATTTGGCTGAAGCACTACAATGGAATTGCTTCTGGAAGATTAAAAGCAAGTCACAATCAGACCAAGATGATCAAATACGTTTGATATTTCCAATGATGTTCATATATATGGTCATCAAAATCAAACCACTAATTTGACATAGAGAAGGCTCTTTTTAGAACGCTCAAGATGTATCTGGAGAACCGACGGCCTATATTTGCAATTATGGTTAAGAATATATAAGAAGAATATCTTCCAATTCAATTTGGGTTTCGTCACGTTAAGCCGGCCATTCACTTTAAGTATAGCGATGCCATTTGTCCTAAACCTGGTTTTTTTCCAGTCCTTTTAAATCGAAAAATACAGGCACGACATTCACTTGTATTTAAAAGGACGCTAACTCTGAAGGAAGGTAAGGGGGAATCCAACTTTCTTCCCTCTCTACAACTGATTGTCAATAGCTCTTCGATTTTCACAGTCAGCAGATTTTAATTTATGCTACCCTCGAAGCGAGGCTTTAATTTACACAAGACAGTGTTCTTTTCGCTAGCCTCTTTCAGGGTCCCTCTGATTTTTCGTTCTGATTTCAGTCCAGACGGAATTCGAACCACCACAAGTCATTTGGCTGATTTTCATAGATTTTGATGGTTTTTCCCTTCTCGCGTTCCAAAATATCCAGTTAATCTGTGAAGTGAATGGCCGGCTTTACGTCAAACGGAAGGATAGTGCAACGTCTAGTGTGCTGAGAAGACTTTATGAAGAAGATTCGCATCATAGAAGACTAGTCGCTCAATTCGTGTCACAAAAGAGAATGAATGACGCAAACACTTCTACATATCTAGGTTGCACGCTAACGTAATTATTTTTTACTTTTTATAAATGGAACAGTGTTCTCTTTGGAAAGAGATTCGAGACGTTCGTTGATTTAGAGAGTCACCAAACATCTTTGAAAAATACACATATTGAGGATGTTGTATCTTTGTGTGAAATAGCACTTATATAGATGAAGACCCTTACTTCTGTGAAACCGCGACTGATTAAATCTGTTGAGATCAAATACTTGATAATCATGTACGACTTATGCTATAAGACGATAATTTCATCTAAAAGTACTTCAAATCTACACTACCATTGAATAGTAGCATGGGAGATTAATTTTTCAAAGCATAAATTCGCAAGTTGAATTTCTGTCCTAAAATGCCAAAGAACATATTTATCGCTGCATATAAAATGAGAATCTATTTAGATCCAAATTCTCTCTCATAGAAGCTAGGATAAGGAACATATTTTCCAAACCAATAGTTATCATTTCGTACTAACACAACGACAGTCTAACCGATAGCACCACAAACTGAGTTACAGATTTATAAAACATTCTACGAAATATATTCTTCTCTTATACCATATTAAATCTTTATTTTCATACAAGTAATTTTCTGGGAACGAAAACAAACTGGTAATTTCTTTCCAAGTTACGTTATGAGCTCAGGTGTCGTCCTCGTCATCTGACCGCGGTTCAAAATTACGAGGTCCGTCCCTAAATAGCCCTCGTGTTGCTTCAAAACGGGACGTTAATATAACCTAACCTAACCTAACCATGTTACGTTATGAGTTAAAAATGTGCTGTATGGCGTACACAGATTCTTTCAGAACTAAGATATAGATTTTAGTTTCCGCTAATTTTCTGCTATTTTTTCTTAGTTAATAAAAAACTGGAGAATCAGTTCTCACAGATTCATAAAATGGCTTAGAATCTCCAAATATTTTGAATATGCATTTACTTACATTTCTGTTCAATATTTGCCGATTAGATAATTCCTTATTAGACAAAGTAAAAAATTGAAATTCATCATTTTATTTTCGTGTAATTATTTCTTTCAAAAATTATAAACTATTATAGCTGTCTACAATTTTGAATAATATTGGCTGAGAATTCCTTTTTTATATAAGTATGCTAAAAACAGTGATTGGGATTTCGGTTATTAAAGTCGAATACGCAATTATATTTCCTTTTCGTTTAAACTTTTATTTTTTTATTATTTTACAAGTATATTTCCTTTTCGTTTAAAT
>BGPR01035441.1:0-15970 GCA_013235015.1 Araneus ventricosus | reverse complement strand
CATCCAGAAGGAGGTGTCGGCTGGGAGCGTGTCATTTGCTGTTGTTGTTGCTGCTGCTGCTGCTGCTGCTGTTGTTGTTGTTGCTGCTGCTGCTGCTGCTGCTGAGAATTGCCTTGCTGACACATACTAAAATTGTCAGAAGGACTGCTTCTGTTTTCCTCTTCTGCAGCTGCTCTTGCTTTAGCTGCCTGATTTTGAGCTTCTAAGTTTTGCTGAAATAACAAAAAATGGTCAGAATGCAAGGTCAAAACAAGAGCGATTAATACAGGATTGCCATCATTTTTGCTGTTTCAGTTTCCCTGACTTTTCCAGGTTTTATAAAAAATTTCCCTGACTTTTTTCGGAGGTAGCCCATCAACCATAGAAAAAAATCACCTGCACATTGCCCATACTAAGTATTTATTCAAGTCAGTATGGTTTGAATAAAAAAGCAAAATGTTTGAAAAAAGAACATTTATTTAAAACTTTTAAACAATAAAATAACAAATACATCTTTACAATGAACAATTCTACTGTACCGAATTTTCCAGGTTTTTCTGATTAAAAATATAAACTTAAAAAATCTTTAGGACGATCAAAATCTCAATAAAAATATACGTTTCAAAATAAAACATAAAAAGGCAGAGAAAAAAAATGTAAGAAAACGATTTTTTACTGATGTTTATAAATTAAAACAAAGAAGCATAATATTCTGTCATATGAATGGAATCGAATAGTTTGCAAAAGAAAAAAAGCAACTTTTATTCCAACCAACTCCTTTCAATACGGCTCAAAATGGACAATATATAAAGAGAAATAAATAATAAAACACAAAAGACAAAAAAAAAAAAAAAGCGAAAATGGGGGGTGGGGAACCTGAATTTACCATCTAAAATTAAATAAACAAAAATCTAATTTGAATTAAAAAAAAAAATTACTGTGGCGTCAGCTCCCCTCTTGTGCTAATCCATCACTTTGCTAAATTTGATCTCATATGTCAAAGATCTGGGCGTGTGTAAAGAACAGAAAAAAAAACTAATAAACTAATTCTGGTATAACTCCTATTTGATATTAAATCATCATAAAAGCAGGCAGTAGTGTGGATGCTAACTTGTAGACAGATAAAGAGAAATTTACGATCTCGTAAGCTATCTGAATCTCTTGGACATAGAGCCACACCCCGGTTCTTCTTCCACATCTGAGTGTGATTATACTATAGATTTTCTTCTCAAGAAGTATCATCTAATTTAACTACCAAAAGAAACGCGATTCTGCTCATATAGTCCAATCATAGCCTCGGTGGCGTTAATACGCAAGTACCATTTGTTGAATAATACAGTGGATCGGCGCCGGCTGACGTCCTAATGAAAAGATGGCAAGATATTGCTGCTAAAAACATTGGGAGGACACAAGAAACAAAAATGTTCAAGTGTGTAAAAATGTAATTTCAGCTTAATGAAAATAAAAAGTTTAGCCTGCAAAAGAGTTTTGAATTCGTTTTACACTCAAAACATTTCAGAATGACATACTGCAATTAGATACAATTTATACTAATAGATGTTCTTGGCTTAACCAAAAAATTTATCACCCAAAATGAGCCACCCCCCACCCTCTTTTAGTTTGGTTAACCGGGGTTGTACAGTATCAATAAATTCAAAAGCAATAATTTATATATATATATTTTTTAAGAGAAATAATTTCTCTACTATAAAGCAAACACTTCACATTATGCATCATTACCCAACAAAATCTGAAATCAACTAAATGCTACCCCACTCAAAGAAACATTTCTATGATAAAAACTGGGGGAAACCAAAATTCAATTTAACAGGTTGACTGCTAAATACGAGATAACTTATAGAAACTTCATAACGATTGAATCAATTTGGCTTCTGGAACCGGAAATCTACAATTGTTTATGAGTTTGTTTTCTAAATTATGCCACAAAAAACCTAAAAGCACATGGAATAATTTAAAGAATTGTTATAAAGAAGTTCTAATGAATTTTTTTCTAAATTAAAAGCATACTGATTTCATATTGCACACATTTTATACCTAAACTCTAGAACAGAAGACAGCTAATTTTTATTTATTTAAAAAAAATTATTAGGTGACATGAGCAAACAGTAGAGATCCACTGCTCTAATAATTTAATTTTATACTAGCTGTTAAGCCTGGCATTGCTTGGGATTCGAATATTTTTATGACTAATAATTTTAATGTAAAAAATATTTTTGTACAAAAATTTATAAAATACCAAATTCTTTTACTGTTTGAAAAGTTTTCTATTTCAAATTTAATTAATAAATATTGAATTATAAGAAAGGTTTTGATGAATGTTTTGGAATAATTAATTAATTTGTTAATTTTCCATTAATAAAAAGCATTAAAATAAACCAGATCAATAATTAATCCCGATAAAAATTATGAATCGTCTGCTTTTAAAATTTTCTTGTGTTCTTCCGGAATTATGTTAATGTGTTCTAGCAACAGCTCTTCGTATGTATTCGTGTTCTTCTACAATAAGAAAATATTGTTACAAATTCTTAATTTTATACACAATTTAATATTTTTTAAATTATTGAAATGAGAGCAATAAATTCAATGAAAATGAAACTTGCACCACTGAAAACCTAATTTTTTAAACTTTAATATAGTATAAGAATAGTTTTTGTGGGACAACATTTTCGAAGGATGTCATGGAAAAACGAAAAATCTTGCTAAAGTTTTAATTAGCCTTTTCGGCTTTTAAAAGTTGATATTGATCCTTCACTTCTTAAATAAAATATTTACAGAAATAAAGGCAGATCTCACCGTTGCCTAGCAATGAAGTATCTATATATTTGGTTCTTTTCAAAATCATCTGCATGTAATCAATTATTTATTGAATTTTGAAAAATTAATAAAAGTTGAAAAAAATACACAGATAATAAAATTGGTATCATTGGAAAGATAAAATTTTGAAGTTTAAAATGGTATAAAAATATTTTTTTGTAGAACAATTTACTGCAAAGTAACTGCAGAAAAACGGTTTCGGTTAATTTCTAATTAACTGACTGTTTAATTAACTTTTGCAATTTGAAAAGTTGACAGGTATCTTCCTCTCGTCTTAAATAATAAGTGTGCAAAATTTGGTTGAAATCGATCCAGTGGTTTAAGAGATGTGGAACATAGCCACGATGACTTATTTATATTAAGATGAATAGTCACTGTCCTCAAATGGTTTTTCATTTTTTTGCATGATTACTATACTTTCTCTAAGTATACAAGAAAGTAAAAACTTATAAGTAAGCTTTAAACAAGAAAAAAAATCTACAAAATAAAATATAAAAGAGAGGTTATCAAACAGAATTTAATTGAAATGTAATATACAGGGATGAGATTGGTCAGAGAGCTAAAAGGAGGAAATCCAAAAATTCGTCAAAAAAGCATGCGGTAGAGACGATATCCAAAAATGCGACAAAAAGCATGCAGTAGGGATTATTTACCAATTTTGCAGATACAATGAAATTTCTCACACTTCATAATAATTACATTTCAAATATTTGGAAAGAAATGAATATGCGTCACATATTGTTCTCAAAACATAGTATTCTCCAAATTTCAGTTATGAAAAAAAAAGATCCGGAGAAAATGTCATTCAAAGTACAAATAAAATTGACTAATTTAACAAGTGCATAAAACTAGTATTTTAATGCATATCTGAGAAAAGAATTTACAAACATTTTCTGGCAAACATTTCTTTGATTGTCAAAGGACATTTCCTTCGTTTTGCAGAAGGTTCGCTTGTTTTTTGTTGCCTCACTGATTTTTCAGTGACATTCTCATTAATTGGATGCTTATTGGAAGGAACTATACTCTTTAAAGAAATCTTGTGCATTTTCTTCAAATGGACATTTCTTTGTAATTTTGTAGCTTTTGCTGATAGCTTCTTTGCTGCCTCTTTTAACAGCAACTTTTCATTTGAAGTACTTGGTTGTGTAACAAACACACTTCTCCTTCCTTTTTAAAACCATTTCAGTCCTGTAACTATCTTTTGCCTCAGACATGAGGAAAAGTACACTTTTCGCGGGAAAAACTGGTTCAGATCGGAAAAAACGCGGATCCAGGAAACAGGGGCAAAAAGGCAAAAAATTTTATAAAAAAAAACACAAAAGGCAGAAATCCGCCAAAAGGCGGAAAAATCTCATCCCTGAATATAAGAGAATTTGTATTTATTTCTTCAATGAAAACAATAACTGCAAACATTTTCAAAACAAGTGTTTGAAAATGTAACCGATTTCTTTTTGATATTAAATATTCCAATTTTTAATTAACTGAAAATTGGTTATGATCCCCCTCTCCCCAGATTAGATTTCCAGATGGGTGTCTGACATGAATGCTAAAAATGGATATTGCTCCAGAAAACTATAATCTGAATCCTACATAACAGTTGTGGTATAAGCTAGAATGATATCCGAAAGCTACACTGGCATAGATCACATCTGCTGTGGAACAAAAGTACAGCCCCATGAAAAACCTGCAAACAATTAGTGGATACTACTCCAATAGTGAAGATATTGTTACTACAGAAAAATGTTTTAATCACATGATATATTTAAAAAATGCACAATAAACAATTTAACATACAGTTCTCCTATACTCTTCCATGGAATGCTCGTATCGTAGCTTTGCTTCTAATTGCTGTTCAACATAAGGCGCTTTCTCTTCATCAGTCATACCTCTCCACCTTTCCCCACCTAGTCAGAAATCAAGATGATACACATTTTCAAATCTATCTTGATAATAACACAACAAAATTGTAGTTTTTAAACATCCAAATTTAGGAAATCAATACCAAGGAATAAAAATAACACTATTAAAACTTTTATTGCATACAAAGAGCTTTATAAAGGTGTTGCTGTGATTTTCTTTTTATAATTGCTGGTTTAGAAATAGCACTTCCATTTAATAAAATGTGTCCAAATCAACAATATTATGTGTTAGTAGAGATTTAACATTACAAGCAAAGAGACTTTCTAACAGAAAACTGATTAATAGTTTGTCCCATTGCAATAAAATAAAACTCCAGAAGTTTCAGTAAAATTTGCTAAAATATGGAAATTTTCCATGAATTGTCACTTAAGATAATGGAATATCTGGACAGTGAGATTACTTTTAATGCTTTTTAGTTGCACATCAATTGCAAAATTATGCATTATTCTTTAGAAATACAAATTATTGTATGATGTGGAAATGTTAATAAATATGCAATCTGCATTTCATTTTATAGCAGTTGTAATAGCTTTTCTCATAAAATTGACAAATACTATTTTTTCAAAATATTACACTAATACCACTCACAAAATTAAAGAATAAAGCATTTTTTTTTATTATTAACTCTTAAGAAGTCAAATAATAGTACTGTATGTTTCATACAGAGACCTAGTTTTCAATATAGAACCATTAAATTTGGTATCTCATTCCATAATTTAGCAACTTGACCCAAAGGATTGGGGCCTCCCCCAACACCAAAATTAGAAAATTAATAAGTATTTTTAAAATGTCAATTCATTTTAACTTCAGGAGAGTCAATACCAATATGAAGAAGTTCAGCTAAATAAAATATCTGTTCCATTAATTTTATGCACCTCTAAACACAAAGCAAGAGAGAATCTTAAATATACATCAGAATTATATTGAAACAATACTAATTACTTTCACAAGCAAACAAGAGAACCCATGCCACAGGTTTGGCTTCCAGGCTTGAATGTACACACAATGTTCAAAGACATGCCTCTCCATTTACCAGTAACTGTATTTTATTGTTGCAACTGCAACATATTCAACAGTAAATTGATGATAAACATTTGACCCTCCCTTAAGCCATTAATTATTTCACTGAAATCTAATATCTAGTTAGCCAAAAAGTGTTTCACTATTTACAAAACAAATGTTTAAGCCTTTTATTTTGACAGTATGAGCATAAATCAGCATATATATCACTGTCTGATTAATGTTTAATAGATTCCAAATATAGAAACTCAAGATATTTTTCAAATGAAATACTTTCTAATTTTAGAAATTCCCTGTTAATTGTCTGGACAGAAAATCATTATATCATAGGACCACATACATCCATTTAGGCAAAACTAAAAAGAGATCAAATCACATATGATCTTTGCGCTATCATTGATTTAATACAAACCTAACTCAAATGTTCTTAGTTGTGGTTAAGGTCAGTGAAAAGTAAATAACTAAAGTCATCACATTAACTGAAATATTGAATTAATGTAAAATAATATAACCACCGTTTTAATATTACGCTCTACTTTTTTAAGTCGTAAAAATTTCTCATACCTAGTTTTGCCATAGCAGCTACACCTCCTTCAGGCTCTTTTCCAGCCATTTCTTTCCTAAAATCTGCCATAAACAGCATGAATGCTGTACCAGGGCGCTTAGGTTTATTAACATCTCTGGCTGGCTTGTATATGGACATCTATCAATGTAAAAATAATATTCTTTAATAAGTGAAATCTAAATAATTAATATAATTAACTAAATAACACCCAAGAACAAATAGAAAGAAGCTTATAGGAAAAAACTCTTAGGAATATCAAAATAACTAAACAAAATCACAATTCACAGCACAATAATTAAGATTTCTGCATAATGTATATCAAATTTCCAAACCTGCTATGAAACAGATAATCCACATTCAGTAAGATTCAACAAATAAATGTGAGCAGATGGTTCAAGATTTTTTTTTAAATAAAAAAACCTAGGACATTATGTAACAGACATCACAGTGAAATGAGAAGCTAAATACTTTTATTGAAAGGGTTTCTATTTTAAAAATTGCCCCTCCTTGAACAAGAAATAGCTATTATTCTTTTAAATGTAAGTTAGAGGCATGTTAAATAATAAACTAATCATTATGTAATCATAATTTTTTACAAAAATGAGATGGTTTTAATGACATTTAAAAATTACCTCATTTATTCATACTTATAGTATTTATTAATTATTATTATTATGCATTCAAATAATCAAAGTAATCTCTACACATTAAGACAGTTTCAGCTAAAAGCTTTGACAAGCGACAGAACATGCCTATATGTCATTTCAAGTACTTGTCATAAATTTCATTTTACTGCATGTTCCAGCATAAGTGATATACAATTAATATAATTTTTAATGATTTTTATAAAGCATATGACTTGTAAAATATAAAATTAGAAATACAGTTTTCCTTTGCAAAAAACTACATACATATTTATCCATAAAAACCTCAAGGCATAAATTATATAAATAAATTGTGTGATGAATTCTTAAATTACCTTCTACTGTTATAAAAGTAGAAGGTAAAAATTAGTGAATAAAACAATCGATGCTCACTTCACGTTTATAACGTTCTCTGTCCCTTCCCGCGGAATCTAAAAAAGGTTCCTTCTGCTCTTCATTCATAGCATTCCATTTAGCAGCACATTCTTTCCCAAATTCTCCTATCTATAAATAAATAAATAAATTTCTGTACACAGTATAATTTTATGTTTATAAAACACAGCACAAAAAATGAACACCAGTAATTTTATTCATCAATCAATGATGAAAAATCTCTAAAATTTTTCCAACTAGAAATTTACACTGTTGCTTGTAGTGATACACATGAAAACGGTAAAAAATAGAATTTATATAAATAAAACAGAAATGTCTATATTTCGTAAAGCATAGAAATTCAAACTACTGAACAGATTTTATTCACAAATACTATGAAGCACAAGGAAGGTTTCAGTGGGCGTTTTGTCACAATTAATTAAACAGCTAATTAAAAACTATGATTCCATTAAGCATTTTCAATATTTTGCAAGAAAATAGCATGGCACCTTCCAAGATTTGTTTAGAAAATTGAATATAAAATAGCCCAACATGAAAAAGAGATGTTTAAATAAGATCTCTTTTTCACCTTATCGATAATGAAAAAATCTTGTTTACCTTCCAGCGGGCGCGCTTACGCAAATTTCACGACATAACATGCACTGTACAGTGAAACCTCTTCGAACCCCCCCCCCCCCCCCCCCGCATAGCGGCCACTCCTCTTAACAGCCAATTTTTCGTGGCACGGATTTTTCGGCCCATAGACTTAATGTTAAAATAACCCCTCTGAACAGCCACTGGGTGGGTTCGCCCATCCCATTTAATAAGCGCATCGGTTAGAGACTTACTTTTTAAACTGAAAAACAACCTTGGGAAAAGTGGGCCCCCCCCCCCGAAAGGGTAAAAACTTATTAAATAAAGTACTATTTTCTCTTTAGATAAGTCTCAAACTTCATTTTAAATAAGAAATATGTGTCAGACTTGTTTATATTATGTATTATAGCAATTATCTTGTAATTGTAACAAAAACCCTTTAGAGCAGCCACCCCCTCTTAGCGGCCAATTTTTCTCGGAACGGAGGGGTGGCCGCTCAGAGAGGTTTCACTGTATTACATATATATATCGTATTATTTTACAAAAATAAATGCAACCTTTATTTATGTTATCTGTATTTATTAGCCTAATAGTAAACAAAAATTTTATAAATAAAATTTCACTTAAATATATAAAATAATTATAATAAATATGTAATACGATGCACAATTCAAGTATATCTTGCAAAACACATGCCCGCTGGAATGTTAATTTGAAAACTGTTTTGAGAATTCCTTTTTATTTAAAATTGGTTGGAAACTTGACTTGTTCATAACAGTCAATGGAAATTTAAATTCACAGTTCAAAATGGCTCTCTTGATATTTCATGCTATAGATAAATTTCCATTCACAATGTTTAATTAAATTTTCTATCATTCTTTAATTATTGAAAAGTTATGAAAGAAATAAACTTCCTTCTTTTTTAAAAAATCATTTGGGAGAGTCTGTAATTTTTTTAGAAACTTTGAGTCTGTAAACATTTTTAGTAAAATAGAATTTTTTATTTTAATTAAAAATATAGATGCAGACAAAATTCTTGTCATTAGCTTTCGGCATTTCTTAAAAATTGTTTGGTTCAAATGATATTTTCATTTTTTAAGAAAGTACTGGAAGATGAAGGATTTTGAGTACTATAATATTTTATACATAGGCATTTACATTAAAAAAAATTACATAAAAAATAAAATCGCAGAATTGACTGAATATAACAATCTGTAAAATGAAAAAACAAACATATTACAGTCAGCCAGGTTGAAACAGAAATAATAAATGGCACCAGTGGTGGATTTAACGGAGGACACGAAATAAATGTTGCAGATTCTGAAAATTCAGTCAATACAATTTTTTAAACATCTACAATTACGTTATACATAAAAGAGAAAATTAATTTATATCATGTGGTATTTTTATTTTGATCAATAATCTGTTTCTGGCAGATAATAATAAAATTGTTAAAAAAAATGGAGTACTTTAACTGGAAAATATAAGTTGGGAATATATTCAAATAGTGTATAAATTTTTAATAATTATGCAAAAAAAAAAAAAGGGGGAATCTGACGTAGGATTATTTCGCGCAAAAATCAGGTCACACATTAGGAGACCAAAGTGTTGATATGTTGTGTTTCTTACTGCTTATTTTTAAAAACATGTTGACAAATAGATTGCCTATTTAATTTTACATATTTTATAATCGTTTCCATTGTGAAAAATTATTCATATATAAGTATTAATTATAATTTGGTATAAAAATTACGGAATTTTCTTTATATTATTTATGTTCAGCATAAAATTTGTTTTGACAACACTTTTAACAAAGTAAATAAGAATCAAATATAATGTCTAATTATTCACAGTTTAAAGAATTCCATGTAATTTACCAGGAAATAAATTTTGTTGGAAAATTTTACATAACTACTGGTAATATAAAAAAAAATTGGTTAATTTGCAATCACTACTTTAGACACCACCATTCCAGACTATCAGCCACTGAAAATTACTTATTCTTTTCATTATCCAACAGATGAAAACCAAAACAGAATTGTCATACCTCAAATTTATGAAATCATATTTCAAAAATATGAATAACATATGGAAACTGCCAATTATATTCCTATGTTCTCAATACTCGAAATTTTACTTCAACTATTCACTCTTCTCCAATTCATATATCCTCTACAAACAAGATGACAAACAAAAGGTTTAACTCTCCAATGTGAAAAAATTCCTAATTAACAAACAATAAAAAAGTAATAACAAACTTATAATAAGTTTAAAACCTTAAACTGATTAAAATAAATTAATGCATGACTTACATTTAATCAATATTGACACAAGATAAAATGATAAACAATTCTGTTGAAAGATATGAAAGAAAAAAACTTTAGCTAATATACATAAGTTTATGGAATTAAAATATAAATTGTAACTAGAAAATTAATATCAAATAAGGTAAATGCTCTAGTAGTGGGCCACTTAAGGGTATTTCCTCAATTATCATCTAAACTTTAGAGAAGTTTTGCTAATCTATATTTTTTTATGGTTGTTCAAACTCTTTTCTCAAATAATAATCACCTGAAATATCAAAATAATTTTCATATAATTTTTTCAAAATTAAAAAATTAGATCACTCCTATGCACCAGAAGAGGGCATAGCAAACTTTTGATGTACCAGTAGTGGGCATACCAAAAGTGGGTCACCCAGATTTGCCAAATGTGTTAAAGAAAAAAGAATAAAATCATTATCTAGTAATAATAACATTAACATTATACACTATAAAAAATACAATAAAAATGGCTTGATATAGATGAAATCTTTTATTTATAGATTCTAGTCGCATGTGATTTACATTTTTTCTCTAACAGCCAATTTTTTATTATAGGGATATGTAATTTTTCCCCCCATTTTAAGTTCTGGTTAGGGCATTATGGATGCTAAATCTTGATATTTTATGTTGAATAAATCGTTTTCAACAATTACAAAATCCTTTTTGTTCATTGTTGATTTATAGTATTTTTTAGCAACTGAGAGAATGCTATGTCCCTTTTCTACCTCATTAATGGTTATCTATTAAGTTATTAAGCTATTAAGTTATCTTCCAAATAATGTTTTTCCCTCCTTTCCATTGTTCCAAAATGAAAATTCAATGGTAAATACTATAAAATATTTATTAAGTAATTGGTCAGAATGCTCCGTAGTGAGCCATTAGTGTATCAGAAGTGGGCCATGTGGCACACTACTGGTTCCGATAAAAATAAAGCAAATCCAATTATATAAAAAGATTTTACAAGATATAAACTTTTTTTAAACATCACAAAACAGTCTATTTGAGAGAAAGCATGTGCTCCAGTACTGAGCCCCCTAGGCCCACTACTGGAGCATTTAGTAAAACATTGATCCAAAAATGGGCCACCCTTCACTATCCATAAATTATTAATATTATTTAATTTAATGATAGCTTATAATACATTCAATATATAATCAAATAATATAAATAATAATTCATTTTAAAAACAAATAGAATGCATGCTAAAAAATAGTTGAATGAAGAGTTGCCTCTTATAGGCTTAAAATGCTTCTCTCAGAGACCAACTTCAGCAAAAAAAAACTTTCTAGCTCCTAACTAAACAGGAAATGAAGGCTGTGCCTTTGGTATTTAGTTGATAAGGGTTTCAGCCTATCAGAGGCAGATCTCTTATCTCATTGGAATGTTGAATCTTTTTTTTTTTCAACTTAAAAATTCAAGTGACCCACTACTGGAACACTTACCTTAATATTCAATATAATAATCTTAAGACTACTCATATAAACATATCTTTATGTATCTATCTGGATAGTTAAAAACACATAAGAAATCTAATACATGAAAAGAACTGAAAACAAAGTAAGATTAATAAAAATAAAAAGTATAAAATTTTCAAAACTTTTAAAAATCACTCATTTTGGAAGTAATCTGAGTAAGTCTAGGTCAGGGTTTTACAGCTGTATTTCTAAAGAATAACACTGTAATCATTAAGATCAGGAACACTTTTTGGAAGATACAACAATGGATTATGATCAATATATAATTATTTCAGAAACTGTAAATTAGTTTTAACTAGGGATGACTGAATAGCTGAATATTCGGCCAAATATCAAATTTTTAAAAACATTTCACTTTTGATTGCAAATGAAAAAATTTTAAATAAAAAAAATTAAGATTAAATAAAATTGATTTTTTATTATTTGTATGTTTAAAAAATGTTAATACCTTTATGTATATTTGTAATATATTAAATACCTTAATTCCAATAATAAGAAATGAAACCCTCATCATTTTGGGATTGCTTCAAAGAAATGAGAGTCATCATTGTAGAACATGACAACGTCAAATACAGAAGGAAATTGAATGGATCAATTAAAATTACTAGAAATAAATTCCTATTTTTGATAAAGAACTTCTAATAGGTGGGAAATAGGTGCGTCCATTTAATTGGTAGGGAAAAAATGCGGAAAAATTTCCAAGGTTCATAAATTTAACAAGTTAATATCTTTCAGCACCTGTCAACATTATGTAATGACCGTTTATTTTCTGAAGTTGATAATATATATGAAACCATATGGAACAGATTTCTATAAATGATACACAACATTATTAAATCCAGTTATATACTATGGAAAATGTTATATTTTTATAATAAATGCACCATAATGTAATTCTGCAATATTTTTTATTAAATAAATTTAAAACAACAATTTTTTTAAAAACATTCTACTGAATATCTATTTAGCAT
Organism: Araneus ventricosus; assembly: GCA_013235015.1. Classification (NCBI taxonomy): domain Eukaryota; kingdom Metazoa; phylum Arthropoda; class Arachnida; order Araneae; family Araneidae; genus Araneus; species Araneus ventricosus. The sequence continues at coordinate 3,271 of BGPR01035441.1, read as the reverse complement.
TCGGCCAGACCAAATAAATGGGAAAGGGCTGAATAGGTCTCGTACCGAATATTTGTTATATCCCTAGTGGTATTATTTGTGTATGAAATCAAACAAAACAGACTTCCTCCAGAAAATGCTAAAAAATTATTAGTCTTGCATCATAATTTCAGACTTTGCAATGATAAATTATATGCAATTTTATTAAATACACTTATGCAACTTAAAATTGAGTCAATGTTAGGAGATTTTTTGATAATGTAGATGAAATAAAATTCTGTAATATTCTTTGTTAAATGTGTATTTAAAAAAATTATTATCCTGACTATATTTGGCCAAATAGTTGCTGAATATTCGTTACATCCCTAGTTTTAACCTCCAAAAGAAACATAATTTTAACACACAGTTACTTAACATGTTCTTAAGTGGTTATAACAACCAATATTCCAGTCAGAAGATTAAAACATCTTTATGATCTGCAAAATAGCACGTGGTTCTCAAACTGGAGACCAATCTCCGATTTCTTTAGCTAACACAGCAATTCTTGGTTCTTCCCAAACTACAGGGCAATGCCATATTGGGAATCCACTAACTTAAAAATATTTCACTCTCATAACCAGTGCATACAATGCAGGGACTTGCATTAACATCAAATCCAACTTATTAATGCCATAGAGAGCAAATCTAACCGCAATAAGATTTCAGGTACCTTCTGCTGCGACACAACTATTTCTGATTAGGATATTGAGTGGAAATAATTGAATAAAGCAGATTCCTCATATGCTTCTTAAGCCATGGGCATTTTGACTAGTTTTTTATTCATCTGGGTCCATTTGATGACTTGGTACTTAGATGATTTCTTACTGAAATAGTGCAAACATTCAGCCAAACTAAATAGCATCTGCAAGTTTTAATTGAAGTAAAATCTTTGACAACGTCTTCTAATAGCATAGGCCAGTATCGCTTTAGGCAATAATTGGTGTTACATACAGAGTGCAGTAGCAGAATGTCATTTTCTATAACAAAATAGTAAGATTTGAAAAAGGCCATAACTGATATACAAGGCTGTAAATGTAAAAGTAAGGGATTTTAAGGACTTGTAAGGACGCATACGAACTCGGAATAATAAACAGTCAAACTATTCCACAGTTGACAGTTTTTTATTTAAAATAATCAATAAAATTGACTAACATATTTTAAATCTAATTAACATAATCAAATGATTATAACTAATATGGTTAGTGACTAGACATTAAGAATAAGACAAAGCGAAGACAAATAAGTAAATAAATTAAAGGGCAATTCAAGAATTTCAAACTAGTTTTTAAAAGCTGAATCCCAAATTACAGGGACATATTTGATCCTACTGGAAAAATATAAATAATCATAGCTAAAGGATTACTCTTATGGCATTATAAAGCAGTCAGTTCTTCAAAGAATCTAAATATAACACTTATTACCAAATTTCTTTCTCTAAATTTCAATCATATTTTACATTCCATTTTTCATAGTTAACGTTATGTTTTTTTCTACTTTTAAACATAACTGTTGCTTAATGTAACAGCTGATTATTAAACATTGATAGTTGATGTAAAAGATCTCAGCATCAACATTTAAGGATTACTTATTTATAGGTTGTGTGTTTAATAGTTTTAGGACAGGGGTTGGCAACCTTTTTTTTTTTTCATAAAGAACCATTTTTAGAATATTTAACACAATAATACTTACGGAGGTGCACATCAACAACTTGAATTATAAAATATAAGTTTTTAAAAATTGGGTCTAAATTTTTTTTTTTTGTTATTAAATGAATTAAATTTTTGATTTGCTCATAGGTACAGTAATAAAATACACCATACAATAGTCATAATTATAAAATATAATTAACATTAAGAAATTAATTTAGAACATTCTTGCATATAAATTATCATTTTTCTTTTATCAAACAGTATGCTGGAATATCAAATATTTTATAATATATTTAGCTTGTATGCATAGTAAAATTAAAATATACCCTTCATAAAAAAATAAGAACAATCAGTTTCTATTCAGCCGATTTTTTAAAAAAAATTCATGTTCAAAACATCTTGATCTGAAAATCAACAGAAGTCCATTATATCTCAACTGAACATAAGTATCAGACGAAGTGTCCCAAGCATCTTTTCCTTTTACTTAACCCTCCAATTCCCAAGACCATTAGAATAAAGGGACCTCAAAATATTTCTTCCTTCAAAGATAAGGGAAATTCACCTTCCCCTTCAAAAACTACAACGACAGCTGGCACTGTCCAAATTCTAAGAAAACCCCCTTTTCCCCCAACCCATCTAGGCGAGCTCTCTAATGAAGAAAGAGCCCACCACGGGTGTGAAATCAAGCACACTTAACAAAAGGGGGTGGAAATTTTGCCATGATATTCGGACTGTCACAGTCTTTTTGCTTGAAGATATGTTTGGGACGTTTCCGTATCGATAGAGTTAAATTTAATATTTTGTTATATATATTAATTACAAAGTTGAAAAGAGGCATAATTGAGCTTAGAAAAAGCTGAAGGCAGCCGACCCATAATTTAGGGAAATTGAACAAATTCAAGTTTAATTCCCCTAAATGAATAAATAATTGTAAAAAATAACTATAGCAATGCTATAATAATGGATACTGTAAATTTTAATCATGAAAATAATCTTACAATCACAATGCACATTACATTAATCCCTGGGAAATAATTATGGATGTAACAAATAGTGATTTGGCCAAATTTCGTATCGAATACCTATTTCTTTTAAAACATGCGACTCTGATTTTAAATAAAATACTGCTCAACTTTTAATGAAAAAATGATTTTTTATTATTTGCATCTTTAAAAAAATTAACACATTGATGTATTTTTTATAATATTCTAATGTGGGTAACTCTTCATTTTGGACTTGCTCAACAGAAATTTCAAAAAAAGTCAGAGCAGAACATGGCAATGACCAAGAACAAAAGAAAATTCAGTGGATAATTCCTATTTTTATGGAATGTCTACTTAAGTGGTGGGAGAGGGGAAAAAAATCCATGATTTGCAAATTTAGCAAGAAAATATCTTTCAGCTCTTGGACGCACAGTATATATGGCGAATGCTTATTTTCTGCAGCTTATAATATATTCAGTAGAACCTTGGGAATCTGAATCCCAGAAAATTTTGGATAATCAAAACATCTTTTTTTAGTTTTCTGAAAATATTTTACTGAAAAAGGAAGGAAAAGTGATTACGAATCAGAAACAAAGCTTATGTTTATTCCTAACTTAAAAG
>BGPR01035440.1:0-15971 GCA_013235015.1 Araneus ventricosus | reverse complement strand
ATTGTGTACCCCAGACCATTAGTAATATTTATAAACGTTGTTTTTATTGAGAAACTAATATTTTGTGTGAAAGAGTTCGAAGTCAAAATATCATGTTGAGAAAAAGGAAGAATTGAAAATCTCCGTTTTCTCATTTTAACTAAAGGTACTTTGAAATCCCAATTTATGGGCGAAGTTAAGCATGGTTGACCCTGACAGCAAAGTCGTTCGATAAAACCTCCCTAGTTTTGTCCGGAAACTCCTCCTGAGCTTCTGTCACGAGTTTCACACATCCGTTCCAGCTTTTGTGACCTGAGATGTCTTGAATGTTATATCCCAATTAAGACTAGTCCGCTGAATATGTGATTTAATCTCATCGTCACTATCTTTTAATAATGAGGAGAAAATGAAATCACAATCCCGTCAGTTAAATGTTCCGAGTAGTCTTGACCTTGAAATTGAGTTTGGCGGCAGATGTTCTGATAGTTGTTCTCTTGATCTAACTGTCTCGCCTTAGGTAATAAATTAGAGTTCACTTATGTGTTTTGCATTATCTTGTCATGGCTAACATAAAATGTTCTGGATGAGATGAAAAAAGCCATTTCGTTTGATCTGCGTTCGACAATATTATAGATCTTCATAGGTACCTTGAAGATTGTATTGTTCACAGGATTGTGGTCTCTCTGTAAAGTATTTATTTTGTTTGATACTAAGCCACATTGGCATGTAGTCTTCAAAATAAATACAACATGACTCTTGAAGTTCAGGTGTGGGGCTTTCTTCACTTAAGTACAATCTGAGAGTTATATTTGCTGTTTTCTCAACCGCCTCAGTGTGACAAGGGACCAGGATTTCGTACAACTAAATCCTCTTTACCGCTTCCCGACTTCATTTGTCATGGAAATATTGAGTAGATATTGCTTGATCCTTACTAAATTATCACTTCTGTCTATTGTGTGGGATCTGACGGTCAATGCTTTCTTGAAGCCAATCACTGGGCGTTTTCCGCAGCCACTTTTCACCCATTGGCCCTACAAAGGTTTCGGATCCGTTGATTTACCATCTAGGTTTTGAAGTAGATGCCGTAAACAAATTTCGTACCTTCAGCTAAGCATGTAGGTGAAAACGGAGAACATTAGAATTGTTCAGCATGATTTTCTTGGACTTACGACTCTACACAAAAACTGTTTTATGAAAAATTATATGTTTATAAATAATACTAATGGTCTAAAATAATTTGTTTTAAACATTTAAACTTGTATTCCAATGAAAGAAAAAAGCATAAAAAGTTGAGTAGTGGTATTCTTTTCCTTGAACTGTGATCTACTTTATTTGTATTTTTTTTCAGAATTTCATTAGAATTTGAAAAATCTTCCGATTCCGGAAAGAATTTAAATTTTAGTTTTAATAAATAAACGATTAGCTTCTATGTTCTAATACGTAAATCTTGAGGTTATTCATTCGAGGAAGACAAAAGATTTAAATATGAAACTTATCGTAAAGTGTAATTTTTTCAAATTTAGGCAAACTTTACGGAGTCAATCGCGACGGAAGATGACTACCGATTTTATTTCTTTTCAAACTTTTTCTAGTCTCCCCAGTCACCAGCTTTCCATGTTATTACGACTTGAAAAAATTTGAATTTTTCGACCCACCCTAATATACAGGCCTCCCACTTATACCCCAATTAACCTCTAAACAGTGACACCTTATGCGATAAAGTTGGTGTCTAGGTAAAATAAAAAGGCTATGCGCTACACGATGAGACAATTTACAACGCCATCTATCGGTACATTTTGGAATAAGCGGTCCTATCTCGTACACGGTGAAAGCTACGAGAAAAAAGTCGATTAGAAAGTTGTAGAGCTCTCACGAGTTAGTACGAAAAGATACCATGCGCACATTAATACTAAAAAAAGCAAAAAAATGAACATCTCATTTTCAGAAGAGTGGCAGAAAACTGAGACACGTCCCTGTCTTCTGGATCCTTTATTTATGGCGCTGAAAATGCTCTCCTTTAGACGCATTTGCACCCTGGACTGGATTTCTGGCTGCACATTGTGCAACATGGCAGGTGTTACGGAGGCACAAGAATCAGTAACGCGTCGTCGAAGATCCTGCAATGTTGGCGGATGGGTCGCATATACTTGTCCTTTATGTGTTCCCACAGAAAGTTCAATGGGGTCAAGTCAGGTGGGCGCGAGGGGTCACTCTGCAATCACCATATCCGATTATTTGATTCTGAAATGTCCAATGGAAAATTTTCTTAACGTTTGAAATCTTGAGGAGGGCGTCGTCATGGCATTTGTAGTTCACCAATTGGTCTTTTCTCTTCAGCTTCGCTCGCGTTTCACGACGTCATAGTATTGAAAATCACAATCAAACAATGTTCATTTTTTTGCATTCTGTTTTTTGAGTATTAATGTTATAAGGTATCTTTTCGTTCCTAAATCGAGTGCTTTCTAGAACTTTCTAATTGATTTTCTCGTATTTCGTTTACGAAAAGTCAACTAGTCAAGAGCCCTTCTGCTTACCAGAACACCAACACAACCTAAACTATCACCGTTTATAAGTGAAAGAGTGTAGCGGATATAAGTGATTAGAGACCTGTATTTATTAACTTGATAACCACTAACAAATAGCAGTGAATTTGAAATCCAGTTCTTGTATTTTGTGATACTCATTTCAAACAGTTTTCAGATGTAGTTAAGTAAAAAAAAATGACGGGAGGCTTGTCTTTTTAAACAGTCGCTGATGTTAAAGGCGGCGTAAGGACTACTATTCGCGTGACTCTTTTTGTTTTCTCATGGATTTCTAAGTTTAAGTGTTTTATTTTAGTAATTTCTGTTGTTGCTTTATCTCTAAATAGACATTAGTTATGTTTTTTTAACATGTGCAGTTATCAGAATGTGAGAGGATCTCCCAAACCAAGTTTTGTGGCGTTTTGGCGTGTAAACGAAATTCCTTCCTGAGACCCCAATAGGAGGAACGTAGTCCTACGTTAGCAAATCATAAATAACCTTTCGAAAAATCAAAATTTATCATAGCCGATATTTATATTGAAAAACTGCTAAGTAAGAAGTAGGAATTTTTAGCGTATCCATATGTAGAGTTTGGACTCGAAAGTGCATAAGAAAATAGGCTGTTTGAGAATAAATGTTAAAAAAGAGTCAGACGCGTTATTAGGAGACAAAGTTTGAGGCAATGAAAGAGAAGCGAGCAATTGTACAAGTCCACCAGCTTCCAACAGTATGTTACTGAGCAACAAAACAGCTAAACATCAGAAGGAAAATGACCATTTTTTGTTCTATAAACCTGCAATCAAACTCAACAGTCTCAAGTAGTTCGTTTTCTTTCCACTCTTATTCTCGTAAGAGGATGCTTTGCTGGTGTTAGGTTACTATCTGAGTAATACAGTACAATTTAAACCTGTATGTCCCATTATAATGTCCAATAATAAAAGAGGCGGGCGATGAGTAGCTTCAACAAGCATATGTTACTAGGGCAACAAAGCAGCTACACATCGAAGGGGTGATATTACTGTTCTATAAACCTGCAATCAAACTCAACAGTCTCAAGTGGTTTTATTTCTGTCCGCTCTTATTCTCGTAAAGAGGATGCTTTTGTAGTGGGTAGGTTACTGTTCACCCAATTATTACTGTACAATTTAAATAATATGTCCAATTATAATGTCCAATAAACAGGCAGACGTGTTAGCTTCAACAAGCATGTGTTACTGAGGCAACAAAACAGCTAAACACCAGAGGAAAATGATACATTTTTTGTTCTATATCCTTTTGATGAAACTCAACAAGTCTCAAGATTTCGTTTCTCCTCCCATTTTCTTTAAGTTCTTTGCTGTTGATAGGTTACTATCCATCAATTTATTATTGTCAATATATAAATCCCATCAACTTTTTTTGAAACCATCCGCTGTCATGACTAAGTCGTCGCATTGAACGACCTACCTTATACCAAAATCATAGCAAAATCATAATTATATTAGATCGTGAAATAAAGGAAACATGGTTAATTGCTGATAAGGAAGATTTTCTCCTTTAATTTTGCATCACAATCATTCTGCTTTTTCCATCTGACACCGCCACAACAACCGTGTGATGATTTTGCATGCTGAATTATTTGTTTGGGATTACAGTCATTTGATCCATCTTGGAACATGCTGGGAAGCCACAGTAGCCAAGTGGTAAGGTCTTGCTTTTGGGGCCGAGTCTCTAGGTTGAAACCCGATTCCACAAAAAATTTCCATGTTTCAGGCCTGTTGCACATATCTGTCCCAAATCCCTTAATAATCTATTTTATTATTATTAATGTCTGATCTGCCTCTACGCTGGTGAGGTGCGGAAGCTAGGAGGGGTACCCACTCAGGCACCGTCCTCATGCAGTTCAAAATTACAGAAAGAGATCTGTCGGAAAATAGCCTTCGTGTTGCTTCAGAACAGGACTTTATAATAGTTAAAACTTAAGACTATGTTATGATAGTAATTTTTCTTCTATCCAAAAAATTTGGTCTCAGATAGATTCTTCATTGATAACGTTAATTTTTCAACCTTTTACCACTTCATAATACTTTCTTTCCTTAAAATATCAATGCAAGGCTTTTGTTGCTTTGTGCACATAATTATATCTCGGAATCTCTTTATAATTTCTTTCATCTTCATTTGCCAATACTTTATCCTACCAAATATATAAGAATTCATGACTGTTTAGAAAACAATTTTTTCTGCGCAGGAGACATTCAATTTTTTACAAATTTTCAGCGCGTTGGATTCCTCTGGGAGGAAAACTTTATATTTCTTTTACCAAAATAGTTTTTTAGACCAGCTACACATCCTTCGTTTTCTTTGAAAAATGTTTTTCTGGTCTTTTCGCTCTGAAGTTTTCTTCCGTATCTAGCAGTGAAAGGGGCCATGGAGAAAAGCAGAAGTGAAAAAATGTAAAGAAATTCCAGTTCGGACTCAGACTGTAGTGGAAATAAATGTCGTCCATTTTATAAGAAAAGGCAACGAGTTGCTCTGGCCAGCGTTCGCGATTTATTTCACTCTAGCTTCACAGATGTGTGTGTGTTTATTGAGAGTTTTTTTAAACTGGGGCAAGGGAGAACGATCAAATCTACGCGGAAATCTATTAGCCAAAGTAGTTTTCAGAAGCTAGTTTCCAAACTCTTAGAGCTGCTGGTGGAGGCCACTGCAAGTTTTCAGCACGGAGCTGAATGAATTAGAATTAGGAGGCAGAAAGAGATTAAACTTGAAATTACTAGTAATAAAACATATTAGTATTTAATAATCACAAAATGGCAACCATTCGTAACTTGGGAGGCTGATTAAAATACTATATAGAGAGCAGAAGTTGAGATCTCATTCCCAATTTACTTTACATGTGATTTAAATGTTAGAAAGATTGTTTTATTAAATAAGGATGTTGCGACAATTTAATGAGAATTCTTTTCATCATTGCATTTCGGGTATGCTATAGGAATGATTTTATTTTCTTTGTATTTGTATTCCTCTTTTAGAGAGCAACAAGAAGGCTGTTTGTGGTTATTACCTAACAATTTTGGACCGTGATCAGATGGCAAAAGAGACATCCGTCTCTAAACTTTGGCGTCACTCCAATAACAGACATTTGATGCTTGATATCAGATTTGCTTAACAAAGTACCAGGGCCACAAACACAGCGACGATAATAACAAGAGTTATTTGTGGACGTACCCTGTAATTTTGAACCGTGATAAAATGGAAAGGGAGCTGACATTTGAACCTGCATTGCCTCTCATCACTTCTCGCGCTCAATAACAGGATGTTAGATGCCGATATCAGATTTATAAGTACCAGGCCACAAACGCAACGACGATAACAGCAAGCGGATTGTTGTGGTGGACACACCTAGCATAATTTTAGACAATATTAAAATGGAAAAAAAAACACTTAACATCGCCTCTCTAAACTTCTTCCTCACTTCAATAACAGGACGTTTGAAGCGTTGATATCAATTTAACAAGTACCGGGGACACCAGCACAACGACAGCGGTAACAACAGAGGGTTATTTGTGGACTTACCTAGCAATTTTGAACCGTAGGTAAAATGGAAAGGGCACTTGAACCTGCATCGCCTCTCAAACTTCCGCCTCACTCCAACAGCGGGCGTTTGACGCTTGAGGTCAGATTTAGCTCAATTATATGGCGATATACTGTGGGTATTGCTGTAAAAGCGCTGTTTGTGGACCAATCTACCAATTTGGACCGTGGTTAGAAATGACGACATTTGAATCGGCATCCCCACTCTCTAAACTTCTATGTCACGTCAGCAGCAGATGTTTGATCTTGTCAATTTAACATGTACCAAGGTCCACATACACAAACAGTTACAGCAACAAAGGTGGCTGTTTGCTTTGAATGCACCCTAGCAGATTCTAGACAGTGATCCGGGTGGCAGGACAAACACCGAACTGTTGCTCCTCTCTAATTTTCCCCGTCGCACTCCAAGCAGTAGCGCGGCGTTTGATCTTGATGTCGTATTTAGCAAAGTACCAGGGGCACATACCCCAACGGGTTTCTGGCGGATCTTATTCTCCAATTTGGAACCTTTCGATTTAGAGTCGATACCTTATCAGTGGGTCACAGCGATCCATTAATTTCAAAACAATAAATAAATAAACGAAATTTAAACACTTATATTACAGGGTGTCCAGTAATGTCGTTTGCAAACTTTTAAGTGCAGATCAAATACCAAGAGAAACAGTAATTTTTGCAATTGAACATGAGGTCGGAAACGTAGAGAGGTCGCCGGGAGCTGCCAGTAAATTAAGAATACACCAATAAAATGCACAGCACACCTAGATCAGTGAAGCCACCATGCTTAAGGACGTACTTGAGCCGGAAGGCTTCGGGAATTTCCACGTCACTCCAGCGGCAGGATGTTTGATGCTGATATCAGATTTAGCAAGATGAGATCCAGTATTTTTAATTTCAGTTGTAAAGGCAGCTACCTTATCACTAGATCACAATGATCCATTAGTTTCGTATAACGTAAATAAGTCGAAATCTCCCTTAAAATTAAAACCCTCTCTAAACTTCAAGTGTCACGCCAGCAACAGATGTTTGATCCTTGAGGTCAGATTTGAAAACATGTAACAGGGCCCCATTCACAGCAGCGAAAACAACAAGAGGCTGTTTGCGGATGCACCTAGCCAATTTTGGACCAAGTGTGGTCAGGTGGCAGGGACGGCGCAGTGACCTCAATCTCTAAAATTTCTGCGTCACTCCAGTAGCGCGGCTTTTGATCCCTGAGTTAAGATTTAGAAAGTACCAGGGCACATAATAGTAGTTATTGGGCGGAATCTTGTCCTCGATTCTGAACCTTAAACGCATATAGAGGATGTTCAGGAAGATCGTTTACAAACTTTAGGAGTGCAGGTCAGATACTGAAACGAGTCATTTTGCAATAGAGCATGAGGTTGGAAAGTCAAAGATGGAGCGCTAAAGGGGATACCGCAGTCCAATTAGAAGTAAATGAAAGCATCCACCTAATAGAATGTTGCTTACAGGTCGAGAGTGAATACAAATTTACTATAACTTACAAACCTATTAGAATTAATAACAACATTATAAGTTCATGTACGTAGTGTGATACAATTGTGGCCCTAAGCGCCACCCCGTCCTTCTTTTCCGCACCACGCAGTTTCTATTACAAAAATTAATTGACTCTGTAATAAGAGGACATACGATCTTAAACTGAAAATTTGAGGGAAACTGTCAAATTCGATACATTATGTCTGAAGCAATGCAGTTCCACAAACTCACTTTTTTCCTAGTAAAATATCTGATCTTTCCTCTTATAGTACATGTTTTCAAACCTTTATATTGGTATGAATTTATTTGAGAGGGTAATCAATATAAGATATAATTTTTGGAAAAATGCTAAGAATGATTACGAAAATTCATATTTAAACACAATATTTTATTTATCTACTGAGTAATTCAAACGATCTGATTTAGAAACTGATACAATTTATCAACATTTAGAATTTAAATTCATTTTCAATTTAAAATAAAATGTTAAAAATAATTAAAAATTTTCAACTTTTCTTACCCCAAAAACTTCTTTTAGAATAAGTACGAAAATTATATATCAATTTGTAGTGGTGCAGCACAATACATAATCGGTAAAAATTTTTTATGTAAAATATGACTAGGTCTTCAGGGGGGTGTTAAGCAATATAAAAAAATTTCATTTTTTAGATATAAGCGCTTTAAAGAATATTATAGCATTTTCAATGATAAAATTGGTTTCAGTTGATACATTTTCCTTCACCAACTTTCACCAGGTAAAGGTAGCCATTTTAACATGATTGTTTAAATTGTTCAAGAAAAAGACGGAGTATTGTTGTATATATTTTTCATAAAATCAAAATTTGGAGGTTTAAAAAAGTCGTATGTCGCATAACCTACCCTAAATTTGTGAACTTGACTTTTTCAAACACCTAAAATGTTTCATATATATTTTCAAAACCTGGCTACCTCTTCGGTTTCATTAATTATATCTAATGTAAAATTAAAAAAAAATTGGTTGTAAAACATTTTTCGATTGTTAAAATATTTTTTTTGAATGTCCCTCATCTTATTTGATTTTTCATAAACCAAGCAAATTTTCCTTTAAAATCTCTTTATCTAGCATTGGCGCCTGAAATAGTAGCCTTTAAAGGCGTTTAAAAATCTTGTACTCTAAAAAATGTAGTTAAACACGGCGATGTTTACATGATGCTTTCTTTTACTAATATACGGATCATGGGTACAACCAACCTCGTTTCTTTTAAACAATTAATTTAGAAAACACGTTTAATGGCTTTTCGTTTTTTATACTTATCCTAATTCCGCGTTTGTTCCGTCCTTACCACGTGCTAGTAGTTGGTTCTTTTCATTATCAGAATTCATTTAAACGCATCCAAAATGGCGTTAAACTTTTTAAAAACAAAAATAGAGCAGGTTTAAAAACAATTCTTGTGACTGAAGAGATGCGGTGGTGCTGTTAAAATGAGAATTTCTAGTGAACTGCGCTGCTAATTATTTGCCTATAATTGTACCCTCGCCTTTCTTTAATAAATCTATTAAGTTCGTCCAGGTGTAATTTACGTTTTCAGATGTTTCTGATAGGAAAAAACTGGAGTTGTACAAGTCGAGGTAAATGTGAAGAAATACCTTTTCCGTTTATGAGCTGAAAGAAAAGTGAACATTATGTATTCGTCAAAATTAATTAAAGAGATTGGATTCCATATCTGATGTTCTACATGTGATGATATTGAGAAGAACATAAATGCAGAATATCAAAACTTTGGGAGGCTTGAAGATATGGCTAAATACGTATGTATCTTTCAGAAATACTGTAAATACAGTCGGACCTCTATTTAACGAAGTCATAAAGCTAAATCCCAAAAGAGTTCGTTCTTATGGAAAAAATTCGTTAAATAAGTTCACCTTTTAAAAATATTACTTTAAACTACACCAGTAGTTTTAAATTTATAAACTTCTCAGAAATACACCTTTTATTTTTTTTTGTAGAAGTGTATCTATTTGGTTTATATATATTATTTTTACTAACAAAAGCACAAGAAAACAAGGGAATAAAACAATGCATTGTCAGGGAATACACTGTATTTTCAATTAAAAAAAGTAATTTTATATTAAGATGGAATTAGTTTAGCACTTCATCTTACGAAGGTTTGTTAATTTCCTGCATCATGATCATTTCCATCTTCATGTCTTCGTCTTCATCACCGGTCATTGCTATATTGTTTTTATTTTTCACACTGTCCGCTTCCTTCCTCATCCACATCTTCATAGACATATGCTTTTAAACGTTTTGAACGAGAATTCTAATAATCATAATTTTGTATCTTATCACGATTTTTTTTTATTATGGTTGATAAGCTGTTTGGAGAACCTGCAAATTTTTTAAACAATATCCTTTTTCACTTTATCCACCTCATAAAAGAATTAATTTTTTTCTCTGATGCTCAAGCATTTTCCTTTCGACATTTTTCAACTTCAAGGTCCTTTAGTCACCAAAATGCGTTAAAAGAAAAGAGTAAGTTTGAAATGTTTGAGAAATATTTTGAAATAGGAGAAAAAATATTGGATCCTAAAGAAAAGGTTCGTTAAATAGAGAATGCACTTCGCTATTTGGAGGTTATTTTACGAAGAAATTCCATAAAATGTTCTATTTAGTTCCAAGAAAAGTTCGCAAAATAGAAATTCATAAAAATAGAGTTCGTTAAATGGGGGGATCATTGTACTTATAAAGCTTAAGAAAAATCAAGCTAGAAAAGTAGAAAAAACAGGTTAAAAATAGTTAACTTAACTTTTAAACAAGGAGCAGCAAATTTAAACAATAAGAATTTAGACAATGTTTTTTAGTGGCACGCAATTTACGTAACTAGACCAAAAAACAATGAAATAAATCGATAAGAAAGTAAAGAACTAGAAAATATTCCGAAAGATCGAATTAAACAAACAAGGTCCATTTTAGTCCACTTTTATCAGGGCTAGGACTATAATTAAATGGATGAATAAAATATAACAGATGTTAAAATAGTCATAACTTGTTTTCTTTTCGTTTTTTTAAACTCATTTATATGTTACTTCTCGTTATTTTCCATATTGAACTATGTTGATTTTAAGTTTACTGTAAGTCGTGATTTTTGTGTACACTACAGTGGGTGCGCCACATTTAAAGCATCTGTTAGTAATTCTGAATAAACCAAGGGTGAATGCCAAGTGAGTTCGATAAAACTTGTCGATTTCTTGTATTTATAGACCTTTCCAGCATCGGGATTATCTCGAGAACTGAAAATTTCTCGGCGGCTACTTGCAACTTCCTCCCAGAGTAATATGATTTTTCTGACTTGGCAGAGACTACATTTAAATGGAGCCGGTGGATGGTTTTTAATTCATTTTGCTAGTTAAAGTTTTGCTATAATTTAGAAAGAGTGTAGGTTTATAAGACTCTTCCTTCTCCTAAATCATTTTACGTTCCAGAAATCACGCGCGTTCATAACTCAGCAATCTTATCTCCTCTCTGATATAAGCTCTCTGTTTTGTGTGGATCATTCCATTTAAAAGCTTCACTTGCTGGTGCAGGCTGCGGGGTGGGCGCAGTGTGATAACACGGCGTTTTCAAACTTTAGGCGGCGCCCGACGTCGTTGTGGCGACTTAACAAGTTAGCGCTAAAGGAAGCCTGAAGGACCTCGAACTTTCAACCTATTTCCACTGGTTTCGCCAGACTTTCTAGAAATTACGTCACTTCCCTACGTAATAGAGTCACTTCCTGTTGAAAAGTATAAAGACAAAACTCTCAAACCAAGAACAGTCAGTTGGGTTGATCAACAAGAAAATAGCTGGTGACTAGCAAACATTGAACCCTGTGTTATAAAATAATTTGTTTTTAAACATTTAAACTTGTATTCAATAAAGAAAAAAACGCCAGTTAAGTTGGTGGTATTCTTTTCCCTTGAACTGTGATCTACCTTTATTTGTAATTTTTTTCAAAATTTCATTAAATTTGAAAGCAGTGCGCGACCGGAAGATGTTGATGGATTTTAATAACATTTAAACATTATTTTCTATGGTTCTAATACATAAGAATTTGAGTTATTACATTCGGGAAGATCCGAATTTAAAAATGTTAAAACTTATCGTAAAATTGTAAATTTTTCCAAATTTAGGCAAACTTTAGAGCACATGCGCGACCGGAAGATATAAACCGATTTTATTTCTTTTTTACCCCTTTTTAATCTCCCCAATTCGCAACTTTTCCGGGGTATTACGACTTGAAAAAAAATTGAATTTTTTCTTCACACCCTACTGTATATCAGTGATCAAGGCTGATTTTATGCAATATGATAGATTTTATTTCGGTAAAAATAAAACTTGTTTCAATGCTACAATATCTTTGAAGGAAATAAAAGGTCAAGAATTAAAAAATAATATTACAATTTAAACATTTCAAAAATTATGCAGCTTTGTGGGATGTCCAATAGTACAAGCAGGAGGGAGGGTATTTTCTATGGGACATTGTAGTTTCCAAAATTTGATATTTGTAAAATTTCCAGAGTTTCAGTATATATATTCTGGAGGGAAAATCGTTTATTTTTCTCGTATTATAATAATACTTCGAAAGTACATTATAATCATCAAAAAGTTTGAAATTATGTCTGCCGGTCTGTCTGTCTTTTTGTGTGTATGTTAATACCAAAACTTAAAAAACGCACGGAAATTTGGCACGTGGTAATTACATCAATACTGTAGATCTGAATAAAATGTTGGGTAAAATACGACTAGTGGGAAAACGCATTTTCTTTAAACGCATTTTTTTAAAACATAAACTGAATGTTCTATTAAGATACAGTGAAATTTAAAAGGGAAAGGCTGTATTTGAAAAAATAGTTTTGCACGTGCGTTGCCATTCACATTGAATGCATTTTTTTGACGTGAAACCGTCTTTCGGTTCGTTACGGTGATAGTCGGTCAAACTTTCCTGTGTGACAAAATTCCGTCAGATTTGAATCGCTAATAACTACGAGACAAATAAACCGAAAAGAATGGTTGACACCACAACGGATAGATCATATCTGTAAGTGTTTGTAGCATGGTATTTTTTCCCTGTGACGTCATCGTAGTAGTGTAAGCGCATGCGCGTAATTGTTATGATTATAAATAAGTGTAGAGTGGAAACGTGTTTACCTAGGAGGTTGATTCTGGTGTCATTTTAAAGAGCTTGAGGAGTATTACTAGGATTCAAAAGGAGTCAATAAAAATGTTTATCAAAATATAAGTAAAAAGCGGTATTAAATTCAAAATTTCAAACTCAGCATGTTCTTTAATTATAACATGCAAATTCAAATTGTTTCAAATTGTACGAAACTTACAGAATACTTGACAATACGTAAAAGAACATTTTTATTAAAATTTGAATTCAAAAATCTGAATATTACGGAAATATGAGCATTTATATTAAATAATGTTTTACTGCGCATACACGAAATGTAGTTCTAAATACTGTCAATAGGTGACGCTATCAAAAACTACACTAAATAAAACGTAAGAAAAGCGCAGGTCGGGTTCGCGCCGTAGATTTTTCGTGAGAACATCGGGATAAAATCATAAAACCAGTATTTAGTATTAATAAGTAATTTAATTATCAATTTCTTTAATACAATATTTACACAGAGTAGTATAATAGTGACAGAATAGATAAATCACAAGTTTATCGCATGTAGCAAGGTTCTGTGGTAGCTTGTGATTTATCTATTCTGTTACCATTATACTACTCTGTGTAAATATTGTATTAAAGAGATTGATAATTAAATTACACATTAATACGAAACACTTATTTTATCCCGACGTTTTCACCAAAAAATCTACGGCACGGACCCGAACTGCGCCTTTCTTATTATTTGTATTCTCTTGTGAGAACACTCCTTGTGCATCAACTAGTATAGAACAAGGCTAAATGCAAATATTGATTATATATTTTATAAGTATACTTAACTTTGTATTTGTTTAGAGGTATGTTGTATCTAAAAAGAAATTTTCAAAACTTCTGATAGGTTATTGGAAAAAATAGCACTGTTACCAAACTGGCAGCATTGAATAGGTATTATTTTTTAGTATTCTAATATTTTATGAACTGTTAACTTTTAATCAGAATTTTCAAAATTGGCAACTAATAATTCAAAACTTTCGTTGAAAAAATCAAAGAAAAAGCATGAAGATTGGGTAGTTGTACATAATTTATGTTGAAACGCATCGATAACGTTTAGTAGTATAAAATACACATGAAGTCAGTTTTGTCATATTCTATAACTGATATCGCTACACTGTAAAAAAAATCCCGTAAAATTTACGGTTTTAAACTGGAAGCTGGGTTAGTTGTGCAAAACCGTAAAAGTTACGAAGTAAATCGATAGGCACAACGGTTTTTTACCATACAGGAACAAGTTTTCCCCGTAAAAGTTACGAAGTAAATCCGTAGTCACAACGGTTTTTTACCGTATGAAATTAAGTTTTCTCCGTAAAAATTAAGTCATCGAAGTAAGTGACGTCATCGACTGAGTTGAGTTGTTTTTCTCCTTCTGTTCGAGTTGAGTTGAAATGTGCTGATGTGTATTATCAATTAGGAATATTAATTAATCAAGGCTTAATTATTAATTTCAATTAGTTTAATTAATATAATTTTTAATTGAACTTACTTGGACGATTTCGATGCAAGATGGTGACAAAACTTCTAACTCCGCCGAGCTGGGGATCGAAACCGCGTTCATAGAAATAAAAGGCACTCTCTCTAACGACTAGACCACCGGAGACTTCTTAAAATGAAGTAAAAATAATCTATTTGAGTTTTAAAGTCACTATAGCTCTAGTGGCGCCACCTAGTGGTGTAAAAATCACCTATTGCCAGAACACGTGTTTTAAGGTTAGCTTTCATGAGTGACAACAGGTTACTGCAACATGTGTAAACAACAGCGGAGATGGAACCCTATTAAAAACATGAAATGAATGCAATAAAATTACATTTAAGAAAAGGGAAAGTTATCGTACGGAAAGCAATACCGCATGACGAAAAATGGAATTTGAACAGACGGTTTTAAACCGTTTATGGCTAGAGCGAAAAACGGTGAAAAACCGTTTTGTCAACAAAACAGCTTTAAACCGTCAAATATACGAAAAAAGTCCGGGAGAACAACGGATATTTTTTACAGTGTATACGGCAGAATAGAGGAAAGATTTGTAACTGCATTAAATACATTTGGTGCATATAATTCACTTCTTAAATTAAATGCCCATTTAATGAAGTGAATTTTTAATTTATAATTCATCTCCACAAAAGATTTGTCCTAGAAATTGCTTTCTTTGCTTAGAAAAATTATTATACTAAATTCAAATCTAAAACAGCTTTCATGCTGCAAATTCATCAAGGGTTGTAAATTCTCTGAAAAGAAATATTGTTTCAATATTAGAATAATTGCCGAAAAGTCTTCAGAAATCTAAATAGATATTGGAAAATATATCTTTTTCCATTATCAGATATGCATGAAAATGCGCTCCTCTATGATTTAATGCGTTATAGTTTAAATTTTTTAAAAATCATGATGTGATAAAATTAAACTCAACTTTTGGACAAAAATAACCAGACCAAACAAAAAAAGAACAAAAAATTATAATTGAATGATTTATTTGCATGCCGCTTAGTGAAGTTGTGAATATTCTATGTATTGAGAAAATAAAGCGCGTATACTTTTAATAACTTCTATCTTATTTCCAAAATCAAAACTATTGTGCTCGAAAAGTAAATCTCTTCTTTTATGGACTACTATGGTAAATGCATGCTTTAATTTCTAAAATAAAAGCATCGAATTTTTAAAATCTGAAACATTGATCTTAGTCTGTAGATAAAGTTCCTTTGTCCATTTTTGATTCCTTTTATCCCATTTCGTTGTATTGTTATGTAAGGATATTTCCAGATTAGAATTCGATGATCTATCCTATATATTTTATACTAACGAAAGGATATTTCTATAGCCATAGTAGTGTGCTCTTTCGGAAGGATATACTTTATATAGAAGGGGATTTGTATGTTTCTAGTTTTCAAAAGGGATCGGAGAATAACAGCTGACCTTTCATATTTTGTAAAAAGTGCAAAATGGGAGCTGTAAATGTCAGAAGTGAATACGACAGAGAAATAAACACGACACATTTTGATTTTATTGAATTAGAATTTAATATTTCGAATGCAGAAATGTGAAATATTTTAATAAATATTTCAAAAAGCATTCAAATAATGTTCTTCAGTGAGAAAACATTATTCAACTCCAAAGCAAATCTTGTTACCTTTCCATTTAGAAATTTTCAAATTATCTTTGTTGTATTTTTAACCCAAAAAATTCAGTCGAAATACAAAACGGAAAAGCCACTTTTCC